>JAKCPI010031157.1:0-26635 GCA_023213315.1 Euborellia annulipes
TAGACAAACAGACCGTTTTAAGGATCCACGCTTTTTTTGACTTCATTAAAATCGCGACATCGGATTTTTGGACATGAATCCAATACTTTCTCAGTGTAGAGAAAATATTTGTATAGAAGTTCCAAGTTGATTTTCCCACCTATCGAATAGTTTCCATCTCCAGCACCTGAGAGCGCTTTCATCGTCTTTTATTTTAACAAGGGGCTAAAAATTTTTTCACTGAATTGTATTTTTTATTTTATATTTTTCTTTTGTCCACCTTTTGAATTATTTAATTACAATTAGATATTTAAAAATTTACAAACATGTCGTTTATAAAACAAGAAGAAGATATTTCAAACGATGATATCAAATACCCCATTCATATTGGTAATTTATTTTTATTTTATAACCTATATCTCATTCTCTTATGTCATTTATTTTTAGTAATTCGTTTTCTTTTGTAATCATAAATTCGTACATTAAATGTTAATTTTCTTATTCCTTTTTTGCTTTAATTTTGATGTTTTTAATATTAAAATTGTAATCTCTTGACACAAAGGCGTACCCAGGATCAAATCTAGGAGGGGCAGATCATGGCCAGCAGATTGTGACATAGCTTTTTAATCTTGAGAGGAAAAGCCTTCGAATTAAAGGAATAAAAACCCTCGAGTCCTAACCAAAAAAATCATTCCCCGTCGCCATTGCACTACCTAAATTTGTTTCGTTCCATCACTTTATAAACATTTAATTTTTTTTCTTGCTTCTAGGGGGTGGGGGCAGCTGCCCCCATTCCACTCGCTGGGTACGCCCATGTCTTGATATTTGCTATGTATAAGGGATATATGCTGAATTCAATCTCACCAAGGGCGTACCCAGGATCAAATCTAGAGGGGTGCAGATCATGGCCAGGGGGGGGGGGGGCAGATCATGGCTGCCAGATTGTGACATAGCTTTTTCATACAATATATATATAGGGGAAAAGCCTTCGAATTAAAGACATAATAACCCTAGAGTCCTAACGAGTCCCCGTCGCTATCGCCCTACCTAATTTTGTTTCATTTCATTACTTTATAAGCATTTAATTTTTTTTTTCTTGGTTCTAGGGGGGGGCAGATGCCCCCTGCCTCTCGCTGGGTACGCCCATGAATCTCACCATCATTAAATACTTTATAAGCACCCACAAAGTTAAGAATTTTTGTATTAATTATTCTTTTTGATTTTCATTAGGTCCTGTCTTCCCATGTATTCATTGCAAAACCAACTTTATAAATTTATATTTTCTATGGAAGCATTCTAAAAAATGTTTGTCAAACGTTATACAAAGATTAGATAAAAGAAATATTAATTTTCTCAAAAAACCATCAAAAAAAGGTAAAAGTAAAGCAATCTTTAATAATTATTACCTTAATTTTTATTTATTCTTTTTATATATATATATATGTCATTTCATTTTCAGAAAAAGAACAAAATTTAAAAAAAAAGGAAGAATTTAAGAAAAAAGACGAAAATGAGAAAACTCAGTCAATTTCTAAAAAGAAAAGTTCGAACTCGTCATTCTGCAATAAAAAATCCCAATCGGTTAAATCGTTTATATGTGAAATTTGCTCTAAACGATTTAATCAAAAATCTCATCTCAACACACATTTACGAATTCATTCTGGCCTAAAAGAATATAAATGTGAAATTTGCTCTAAACGATTTAATCAAAAATCGAATCTCAACACACATTTACTAATTCATTCTGGCCTAAAAGAATATAAATGTGAAATTTGCTCTAAACAATTTAATCAAAAATCGCATCTCAATACACATTTACTAATTCATTCTGGCCTAAAAGAATATAAATGTGAAATTTGCTCTAAACGATTTAATCAAAAATCGAGTCTCAAAAACACATTTACTAATTCATTCTGGCCTAAAAGAATATAAATGTGAAATTTGCTCTAAACGATTTAATCAAAAATCGCATCTCAAAACACATTTACGAATTCATTCTGGCCTAAAAGAATATAAATGTGAAATTTGCTCTAAACGATTTAATCAAAAATCTCATCTCAACACACATTTACTAATTCATTCTGGCCTAAAAGAATATAAATGTGAAATTTGCTCTAAACGATTTAATCAAAAATCCGATTTAAAACGTCATATAGCAATCCATTCTGGCCAAAAAGAATATGAATGTGAAATTTGCTCTAAACGATTTAATCAGAAAATTCAATCTCAACACACATTTACTAATTCATTCTAGAGAAAAGCAAACGATAAAAAAAAAAATTAATAGAAAATGATGAAATATACTGAAATCAGTATTTCTATATTTATCTATCTTATGTTGTGTGTTTTACTCCTTCGGGATACCGTCGGTCGCTCGGAGCGATGAAGGCCATTAACATGGGAGAAGCGTAGGGTTATAATGACAAGTACTATTGCATTTCATGTTTATTTATTTACTGAAAACAGTCAGACATAGAGACGGTGTCTAAAATGTTATGGATGTGCTATAAGGGGAAACTATTTTTAATTCAACAAGACATGTGAGTGTTTTTATTGGTGAGGCCAACATCCCATGGCCCCCGGGAATCGAACCCAGGATCTCCGTCTTTCCAGGGCATAGGCGTGCTATCCATTGCACCAGGCCACCGGACCCTCGACCTGCACCAATAAAACTCACTTCCCCTTATATGCAGTTAGTCGCGCAAGTTACTAACTCGTAACGAAAAAGTGAAAAACTTTAAAGAAAAATTTTCCACTTATGCGCCGCTTGTTAAATCAGTAGAGGGACAGACATCTGGGTCTGCTCTAACACACTACTGTAAGCAGCAAAGCCCCGAGGGCCGGGGGGTTAAGTTATAGTTAAATATTTTTCGAGATCTATATATTTGAATAAGATAATAGTATTCAAAATACCTCGATTCGGACTTAACAAGTCATAGATATTAATATATTCAACAAGACATATGAGTGTTTTTTATTGGTGAGGCCAAACATCTTATTTAAATATATAGATCTCGAAAAATATTTAACTATTTTTAAGATTAAATAAAATATCGAAAATAAACAAATATTTATAATATAACGTCTTACAATTGAATAGAATAGATTTAGAAATTAGAAATCTTCAAATTCATTGTATTAATTAATCTGTAAATAATATATATAATATCGTATTCTTAACACTAATAAATGTTTAATCACTTGACTAACAGCACAGATCATACACATATAACAGCTTGCTTTGATCAAGTGAAGCTTTAAAACATTTCACATTTATTTACATGATGTATAATTTCAAAACCCAATCACCTCTAGAAAGGGTCATTACTTGGAATAAAAAAATTAAAATTTATTTAACATTTGTAAAAAGGATATTCTTATTATTATAAGTATAATATAATATAGTTTTTTTTTCTCTATATATCACTTGTTCTTCTTTTTTTCAATCGGAGAAAATATATATCTCTCTCTCTCTCTGGAAACTGGAAAGAGTTCTCAACGCTTGCATAAGATTTATTTTTGATGTCCCAATCTATGAGCACATTACACCCTTCTATCGGAAATTGGGATGGTTGCGCCTAAAGGCCCGTAGACGCTTCTTTTTAGGAATATTCCCTTATAATTTATTCGCTAACAAAAGCCCTAAATATCTCTACGACCTCTTTAAATTCAGGAGTGAGGATGGGATTAGGTTGCTGCGCTCTGATGAGGGACAAATATTGATCCCAAATCATAGAACGACATCCTTTGGGGAGTCATTTTTAGTATCGTCTTCAAGGCTATGGAATTCTTTGCCATGTGAGATTAGATCAATTAAAATGTTGAGTACTTTTAGAAAATGTCCATTTGTCTACGTTATGAGCACCGTTGATTAATATAGTGCTGTAAGATGGCCCTCCCTGGGGCGATCTCCGGTATCTCCTGATCTTGCGAATCAATATTTTTTATTCATTATTATTCTTTTGTATATTTTCTTTTGTTTGTTTTAATTATTTATATTTGGTTTTTTTCTATTTTTCATTTGTTTTTTCCTATTGATTGCTATTGAAAATGAAAGATTGTAGCGACAAGCATGTCCGCTCGATTTTGTAAAACTTTTGTACTTTCTCTAAGAGGCACTGCCTTAGAGAATTCTATCTAAATAAATTCTAAATTCTCTCACACAAAATTATCTTCTCTCTTTCTACGCGTTTTAAACTTTCCACCTTATCCTCCCATTGGGCCAATGTTAATTTCCTATAGGGATTTGTATGTTAATTTCGATTCAAAAGGGGGTCCCCTTTGGAACTTTTTACGCATTTAAAAATTTTTTTTTCCAATTCTTATGAAATTTTGTATTTATTTACGATTCTATATTGTGTATAAAATGTCCAAATATGAGTTTAAAATTTTGAAAAATAACCATAGTTTATTTCAAGCAATCAACATTTAAAATGCAAGTTTGAAACTAAGGTGCTATGGGAAACTAAATATATCTCGACACAGATTTTTTCATTTGTCATGATCGCTGGGGTGTCCATTATCATTCACAGAACCTTCACACCATACGATTCCAGCTTCACCAACAATTTAGAATGATTCACTGTGTAGAATGCCTTGCTCAGATCCAATAAAACGCTAAGGACAAACATACCACTATCAAGGTTTCGAATGATATGATCTACAAAGGTTATCGCAACAGAAGCCGTGGAACACCCAGGGCGAAAACCATGCTGTTCTGAAGCCAAGATATTCAAACTCGTGACATAATTAAATTTTCTACGGTATAAATATTGTATATATACAGATCGACATATAATTTAGTTTCCACTATTCTATCAGTAAAGTTATAAAATTTATAATCATAGAAAAATATATGTTGATAACGATGAAATGTGGCTGTGAGTCTTAAATGGATGTGGGAGACGTGGCAGTCAAGGACATTAAAACAAAAACTTTGATTTAATTATAAATTATCTAGTTTGTTTAAAAATTTTAAAGAGAATCTAAAAACAAATTGACTTCTATATTTTATTCAAAATTGTTAGAGCTAATTTTGTGAAAATCGGGAAAAAAAAGAACATCAAACGAATATAAAATTTCAACCTCGTAGCTATTTTTTGTTCTTGAGATATTTTGTTCATAGGCAAACAGACCATCCACGCCTTTTTTGACTTCATCAAATTCGATTTTTGACATGAATCCAATACTTTCTCAGTGTAGAGAAAATATTTGTATAGAAGTTCTAAATTGATTTTCCCACCTATCGAATAGTTTCCATCTCCGGCACCTGAGAGCGCTTTCATCGTCTTTTATTTTAACAAGTGGCTAAAATTTTTTCACTGTATTGTATTTTTATTATTTTATATTTTTCTTTTGTCCACCTTTTGAATTATTGGCTAATCTTTAGAATAAAGTGCCAGGCCACCTAGAGGGCGCTGAGGTGATTCATTCGTGATTCTTTCGTTCTTCTTTTTATGATTCGTTCTCACTATTTCATTTTTATAAGAAGCCATTTAATATAAATCTCACTTTATATTAATATAAATATAAATATTCATCTCCCCGGCCTCTAAGATATATTTTTACATTCATCTCCTGGGCGAGTTATTATTTTGTGTTGTGCTTTTTTTATTAAATTTTTTTTGGCCATTTTGCCATTTTTGCTGTCTGGAATTCCCATTTTTGTCTGGCATTTGCTTTTATTATCATTTATCTAAGTTCCACAATGAGTGAGAGAATTGATCTCCTTTTTTTGACCGATTTGTATCGAAAGCATGAATCTGGAATGGATGGAAAATTGCAAGTATTGAAATCTTGTATGGATCTTGGTTTGATTGCGAGAAGGATGGTGAGGAGAGGTCAGAATAAAGGTAAGAATCGTTTTTTTTTTTTAACAACTTGCACGGGTCTCGACCTTCGGTTTTAAGTTCGGTTCTTTTATTTTTAGAAAAAAATTCAAAACAACTAGGGAATTCTCGGCTTCGGTTCGGTTCGGTTTGGTTCGGCTCGGCTCAGTTCGGTCCGAAAATTTATTTTTTAAGGGCTACCGAATAGCTTCTAACTGGATGGTTTCGAACCGAACTGAGACGAGCCGACGAACCGAACCGAACCGAAGTCGACACTAGTGACAAAACAACTTCAGGGGTCCCGACCTAATTGTTTCGGTCTTTCGGTTGCAGTTCGGTTTCCTTCGATTAAAAAAAATTTAAAAAAACTAGGGAATTCTCGGTCTTAGTGACAAAACAAATAGCGCGCCTATATGAAAAGAACGAAAGAATAATGAATGTTGAGCAGGGGCGGATTAAAAAAAAATTATCTTTGTTTTTTTTTTTTTTTTCAATTATCAGCTGAAGTTAGGTCCTTTATCATTTATTATTAAAAAAAAAAATAATAAACAATTTTCGATAAAATTATTTTTTATATTTTCAAATCTATTTAATTAATTTCTTTACTTATCTCAATCAGAATAGGTCATGCGCAAGGTTTTTGTCATCTAAATTACAATGGAGAAAGAAAAAAACCCAAAAAAGTAAGTAAAAATATATATTGAAGAACGAAAGAATCATGAATGTTGAGCTAATGTCAAAAGAGTGAACTAGTCAAGTCAGTGCGAGGGCTGGCACTTTATTGTAAAGATTAACCGAATTATTTAATTACAATTAGATATTTAAAAATTTAAGGACATGTCGTTTATAAAACAAGAAGAAGACATTTCAAAGGATGATATCAAATACCCCATTCATATTGGTAATTTATTTTTATTTCATAACCTATATCTCATTCTCTTATGTCATTTATTTTTAGTAATTCGTTTTCTTTTGTAATCATAAATTCGTACATTAAATGTTAATTATTATTATTCCTTTTTGCTTTAATTTTGATGTTTTTAATATTAAAATTGTAATCTCTTGACACATAGGCGTAGCCACGGGGGGGGTTTTGGGGGTTCAAACCCCCCCCATTGGACTCAAGCCATGACTAGATATTTAAGCTCTATAATGCAAAATACTTTTTCTCTCTATATATTTCATATATAGGGTAAGAGAAAGTAAAATATAATAATTTTCTCTAGCTTAAAAAAAAAAAAAATTAAATAAAACGCAAAAAATTCGAGAAAATTCAGAATTTTCCCATTGAAAAGAATTGATTTTTGTTATGCTTTATAAAAAATTAAAGCCGCTTAAAATTGATTAAATCTCGCAAATGAAAAATAATAAAAATTATTATATAAATAAATTTTTTATTTTTTTTTTAAAGAGGTCTGAGATAGGAGTCTGATCAAGAGAACCACATAGAGGGACACTCCGGTATTTTAGGCCCATATACATAAAATTAAGAGATTTGCATTATTTATTGCCTGATACGAGTTGATTGAAAAATTGCGGCACTTAATTAAGAAAGGGCGGGCCCGAGCCACCTCGAGGGGGGTCCAGGGGGGGGGGCTAGTGTTGAAAATCGTCACTTGGTTTGATTTAATCATCACTCATGGGGGCTTATATGAGTCAAGTCATTCAATTGTTAAATTATCTATTGTTATATAAAAATAAAAACATTGTATCCATGTTAAATATTAAATAAACACATTATATGTTTTTGCGCTTCCAGAAGTTGTTCTTATTTAATTAAGAAGGATTTACAATAGGTTATGGGTCCCAGAGCAGCAGATACCAAATAAGCTATTACTAGAATAAAAAGTGAGTATCAAATTTTTAATAAATATTATATAAATAAAAAATGAATAATAATTATAAGATTGAATCATTGAGGAAAGATAACTATGATACTTGGAAGTTACAAGCGCAAGCAGTTTTAACAAGAAATAATCTTTGGGATTATGTCTCTGGTTCAAATCCAAAGCCTACTGATGAGACAAAAATTCCTGCCTGGGTAAAGGGGGATGCAAAGGCGAAATCAGAGTATATTTTTTAAAACAGAAGAATGAAGTTTTGCAGAAATTTAAAGAATATAAGAATGAAGTCGAAACTTATACAGGAAAGAAAATAAAATTTTTCCAAACGGGTCTATAAAAATCAATCAAGAGAAATACATTCAAGAATTATTAATAAAATATAAAATGGAAAATAGCAAGGCAGTGCTTACACCTCTTGAACCCGGAATAAAGTTAGAAAAAAAATGAAGAGCTAAAAAAGGAAATTAAAAATATACCCTATCAAAATCTAATTGGGAGTCTTGGCTACCTGGCAGTAGCAACGCGTCCAGACATTGCCCATGTGGTAAGCTACCTAAGCCAGTTCAACAAAAATTTTGACAAAAGTCATTGGATGGCTGCAAAAAGGGTTTTACAATACCTAAAATACACAAAAGATTTGTCTCTTCAGTTTGTCAAAACAAATAAAAAGGTAATAACTGGTTTTTGCGACGCAGATTGGGCAAGTTGTACGGTTGACCGTAGGTCATTTACGGGGTACTGCTTCAAGTTTGCAGGAGGAGCCGTCAGCTGGGAGAGCAAAAAGCAAAAGACTGTGGCACTCTCTACAGCGGAGGCTGAGTACATGTCCTTAACAGAAGCAGCTAAAGAAGCCATTCACCTGAAACAGCTGGCCAAAGATATGGGATTAGGGTGCAACACAATAACCCTGAACAATGACAATCAAGCAGCCCAGAATCTTGCAACGAATCCAATAATAAAAGCCAGGTCGAAGCATATCGACATAAAACAACATTTTATACGAGAGGCGGTCATCAACCATGATGTCAAACTGGCCTACTGCCCAACCGAAAACATGGTCGCTGACGTCCTCACCAAGTCCCTGTCGGGCCAAAAGTTAATGAAACACAGAAGAAGTCTGGGACTCATATAAAACCCGATTCGTGAGGGGGAGTGTTGAAAATCGTCACTTGGTTTGATTTAATCATCACTCATGGGGGCTTATATGAGTCAAGTCATTCAATTGTTAAATTATCTATTGTTATATAAAAATAAAAACATTGTATCCATGTTAAATATTAAATAAACACATTATATGTTTTTGCGCTTCCAGAAGTTGTTCTTATTTAATTAAGAAGGATTTACAATAGCTAGTCATATATTTCATTAGACGCCTTATACTGCCCTATTAGTCGGGGGGGGGGGGGGAGAAATAATCCTAAACCCCCCCCCATCAAAAATTTCTGGCTACGCCTATGTCTTGACATTTGCTATGTATAAGCGATATATGCTGACTTCAATCTCACCATCAATAAATACTTTATTTATATTTATTTTTGTATTAATTATACTTTTTGATTTTCATTAGGTCCTGTCTTCCCATGTGTTCATTGCAAAACCAACTTTATAAATTTATATTTTCTATGGAAGCATTCTAAAAAATGTTTGTCAAACGTTGTACAAAGATTAGATAAAAGAAATTTTAATTTTTTCAAAAAACCATCAAAAAAAGGTAAAAGTAAAGCAATCTTTAATAATTATTACCTTAATTTTTATTTATTCTTTATATATATATATATATTTATATATATATGTCATTTTATTTTCAGAAAAAGAACAAAATTTGAAAAAAAGCAAGTATTTAAGAAAAAAGACGAAAATGGGAAAACTCAGTCAATTTCTAAAAAGAAAAGTTCGAACTCGTCATTCTGCAACAAAAAATCCCAATCGGTTAAATCGTTTGTATGTGAAATCTGTTCTAAACGATTTACTCAAAAATTGAGTTTCAACACACATTTACTAATTCATTCTGGCCTAAAAGAATATAAATGTGAAATTTGCTCTAAACGATTTACTCAAAAATCGAGTCTCAACACACATTTACTAATTCATTCTGGCCTAAAAGAATATAAATGTGAAATTTGCTCTAAACGATTTACTCAAAAATCGAGTCTCAACACACATTTACTAATTCATTCTGGCCTAAAAGAATATAAATGTGAAATTTGCTCTAAACGATTTAATCGAAAATCTCATCTCAAAACACATTTACTAATTCATTCTGGCCTAAAAGAATATAAATGTGAAATTTGCTCTAAACTATTTAATCGAAAATCGAGTCTCAACACACATTTACTAATTCATTCTGGCCTAAAAGAATATAAATGTGAAATTTGCTCTAAACGATTTAATCAAAAATCCGATTTAAAACGTCATATAGCAATCCATTCTGGCCTAAAAGAATATAAATGTGAAATTTGCTCTAAACGATTTAATCAAAAATCTCATCTCAACACACATTTACTAATTCATTCTGGCCTAAAAGAATATAAATGTGAAATTTGCTCTAAACGATTTAATCAAAAATCGAATCTCAACAAACATTCACGTATTCATTCTAGAGGAAAGCAAACGATAAAAAAAATTAATACAAAATAATTAAATATACTGAAATCAGTATTTCTATATTTTTCGATGTTATTTTGTGTGTTTTACTCCTTCGGGATACCGTCGGTCGTTCGGAGCGATGATGGCCATTAACTTGGGAGAAGTGTAGGGTTATAATGACATGTACTATTGCATTTCATGTTTATTTATTTACTGAAAACAGTCAGACATCGAGACGGTGTCTAAAATGTTATGGATTTGCTATAAGAGGATACTATTTTTAAGACTAAATAAAATATCGAAAATAAACAAATATTTATAATATAACGTCTTACAATTGAATACAATAGATTTAGCAATTATAAATCTTCAAATTCATTGTATTAATCTGTAAATAATATATATAATATCGTATTTGTTTTATATATTTATTATTTAAATAAAAGATTGTAATTGTTTTATATATATATTTATTTATATAGATAATAATAGTGGGTACATATAAAGGTATGATGGTAGAGAGGCTGTGTGTCTGTGTACATCGAATGCATGAGTGTGTACTGTGTGAAGTTAGTAAAGAGAGACTGTTACCAACATAATAATAATATATAACATCCTCTCTTTTGTGTAAAATTTGAAATCATTTATAATCTGTGTAATAATCTTCATATTTCTTTGGTCTTCTTATTGATCTTCTTGTTCTGCCAGTTGCTATGTAGCTCTCTTCTTTTCTTGAATCGGCCTGTGGAGTTTCATAGCTATTCTTCTTTTCTTCTATTGTATTGTTGTTTTCATTGTTTGTTTGATCTTCTTTCATTTTCTTTTCTTCTTCATTGATGTATTCTTTTTCATATCTTTTCTTTACATGTATTTCGTTTCTTGTGTAATCTTTCATATTATCATTTATAATATATGATCTTGGGTTTAATTTTTCTTTTATTCTTCCTGGTGACCATCTATTTTCAGTTGGATTCTTCTTGAACCATACTGGATTGTCTTCCTTTGCTTCAATTCCTTTTCTTATCATATTCTTCACAGACTTGATCGTAGCTTCAGCTTTTCCATTTCCTTGTTGATGGTGTGGACTTGATCTTTGATGTTTGAATGACCATTCCTGTGAAAATCTTTCAAACTCAGTCGATGTAAAATTTGTTCCGTTGTCCGTGATTACTAATTTTGGAATTCCATATCTGCTGAAATTTCTTTTGCATAATAATATTGTGTGTATGCTTGATAGATTATTGAGTTTATCAACTTCAAAAAAGTCTGAGTAGTGATCGACAGTTAATAAATAATGTATATTGTTTATTTCAAATACATCCATACTTATAATTTCCCATGCCTTATTAGGTATTTCTTGCGATATCATTTCTACTTTTGTTTGTGATTCTTTATACTTATTGCATAATTCGCATTGATTTATTAAATTCTTTATCTCTTGATTAATATTTGGCCAGTATACCGTCTGTCGTACTAATTTCAAAGTATATTCTATCCCTTGGTGAGCTGTATGTAGTTTTCTTAAAATTTCTTTTCTCTTGCTTTTCGGTATAATTATTCTATCCGCCTTATATATTATATCATCTTCAATGTTTATTTCTTCTTTTATTGTAAAATAGTTGCGAATTCTTTCTGGAACATCGGTTATTTTATTAGGCCATCCATTAATAATTTTTTCTTTCAATAATTTCATGTCATCACATTTTCTAGTTGCTTCTTTAATTTCTTCAAGTGTAGAATTTCTTATTGGAATATAATCTTTTTGAATTATTTCTTCTATTTCTTTTTCTATTTTATAAACTTCGATATTTTCTTCTTCTTGTAAATCATTATTATTATTTATTCTTGAGAGATAGTCTGCTAAATACATTTCTTTCCCTTTCTTATATTTTAGCATTATGCTATATCTTTGTAGTTTTAGAATTATATTCTGTAGTCTTTTTGGTGAACAATGTATTGGCTTATTTAAAATATTAATTAAAGGATTATGATCCGTTTCTATTGTTAAATCTTTTTTTCCGCAAATGTATTGATCAAATCTTGTACAAGCAAAAAGAATTGCTAATGCTTCTTTTTCTATTTGACTGTACTTCTTTTGCGATTCACTTAAAACTTTCGATGCATAAGCTATTGGAAGATTGTCTTGTAGTAGTACACATCCCAATGAATTCTGTGATGCATCAGTTTGAATAGTAAGAGGTTTATTTATATTAAAATATTGTAAAACTGGAGTTTCAGTTATGAGATTTTTTAATTTATCATAAGCATCTTGCTGTGCTTTTTTCCAATAAAATCTTGTTTCTTCTTTTGTTAATTCTCTCAGTGGTTCAGCGATTTTTGATAGATTTGGTATAAATTTACTGATATAAGTTATCATTCCTAAAAATCTAAGTAGTTCTTTTTTATCTTCTGGTGGTTTCAGTTTTAAAATTGTATCTATCTTCTTAGGATCTGCCTGTACACCTTTTTCTGATATGATGTGACCATAGAAAGAAACTTCTTTTTTGCATAATTTTAATTTTTCTTTATTCAGCTTTAAATTCTTGTGTTTTAATCTTTTCAGTAATTCTTCTAAATTTTTATTGTGATCTTCTAATGCTTCTTCTTCTGTAGCACCTTTGCCAAATACTAATATATCGTCGGCCATACAAATTGTATTTTTTAATCCATGTATTACTTCATGTTGTTTCTTTTGAAAAATTTCCATTGCTGGACTGATTCCAAATGGCATTCTTAAGAATCGATATCTTCCTTTTGGAGTCCAAAATGTAGTTAATTTACTTGATTCTTCGTTTAACTTTAGTTGCCAGAATCCATGTTTCGCATCTAATGTGGAAAATATTTTTGCTTCTGATAATTCGGGTAAAATTTCTTCAATTGTAGGTATTTGATAATTCACGCTTTTCAATGATTTATTTAAATGTATTGGGTCTAGGCATATTCTTACTTTATTACCTTTTTTGACAATTAATATATTATTAACCCAGTCTGTATGTTGATCTTCTTTTATTATTATATCATTTTTTTCCATATCTTCTAATGCTTTGTAGAAGTCATCTAAGAGTGAAATTGGTATTCTTCTTGGTTGTTGAATTTTTGGAATTGTTTCATTTGTTTCTAAATTAATTTCACCTTCTAGGCATCCAATACCTTCAAAAACTTCATTATATTTTTCAATAATTTCTTCTGTAGTTTGATTCACTTTATTCGTTTGAATTTTATTACAAATGTGTAGAAGATTCAATTCACGACATGTTTTGGCTGATAATAATGGTTTATGATCTTGATCTATCACCTCGAATTCAATTAAATATTCAGTATCGTTTCTCAAACATTTTAATTTTATTTTCCCTTTAGGTTTGATTTTGTTGCCACTAAAACATTTTAAAATAGCAGATGAATATTGAAGTGATATCTTGCGACCAGTTATATTCATTAGGTTTCTTTCACCTATCACGTTGCATGTTGCACCAGTGTCCAATTGACATATGACTTCTTTGATCTCATTATTAATTATAAAATTTATTTTTGAATTTATTTGATCTTCGTTTTTTGAATCTATTTTTAGTATATATTCTTGATTTTTTTCATTTTCTATTGATTTTACTTCTTTTTTATCGTTTGATTTGCACATTCTATCGTAATGATTTTTTTTATTACATTTTTTGCATATTTTTCCGAAAGCCGGACATTTCCTTATTTTGTGTATGAATCCACAAAATTTGCAATTATATACTATACTATTCTTGATATATTGTTCTTTAGTTTTATTTGTATCAAATTTCTGTTTATGTTGAGACTTTGTTTCAAATTCTCGATTTTTATTTTTATTAAATATTTTTTCTTTTTCTTCATGCATTATTTTTTTCGTATTTGTTATAATTTTATTTATTTGTTGTTTGTTATCATTAATTTCTTTTAATTGTTTTTCTGATAATTCTTTAGCAAAACATTTATCTATAGCTATTTGTAATGTAATCCTTCTGTCCATCCATAGAGTTTCTCTAAGACATTTATCTTTAATTGAGTATATTATTTTATCTAATAATAATTCGTCCTCTAATACTCCGTAATTGCAATTTTTGATAAGTTGTCTTAATTTATTAAAATAATTTATATATGATTCGTCATCGTTTTGTTTTGCTAAATTGAAAATTGCTCTCTCATACCTTATATTTGCTTCTGGAGTCAAACATTTTCCAATTGCTGTTAATAATCTTTCTGCCGATGTTTTATCTTCATCTTTGATGTCCATATTTTCGAATCTCTTGAATATATCCTCTCCTACCGCTGTCAAAAGTATTGCGATTTTCTCTTCCTCGTTTCGGTGTATTAAGCCACTTGCCTTTATGTAGTTTTGCCATGATCGTTGAAAGTATTTAAAATTTTCACTTATATCTCCTTCTGTAATGTTAATTGGTTTGGGTAGCGGGATATTGATATTTGGTTGAACTTCTTCTTTCTTCGCTTTTCTTAATTGTTCAATTTGTTCTTGAAGAATCTTTAACTGTTCTTCCATTTTCTTTATTCTTTCTTGTTTGACTCGCACGTTTATAATTTTTTCACTTTTGATTGTATTACTGTTTAGAATAATTATCTATTCTATTCCACATCTGACACCATGTTTTATATATTTATTATTTAAATAAAAGATTGTAATTGTTTTATATATATATTTATTTATATAGATAATAATAGTGGGTACATATAAAGGTATGATGGTAGAGAGGCTGTGTATCTGTGTACATCGAATGCATGAGTGTGTACTGTGTGAAGTTAGTAAAGAGAGACTGTTACCAACATAATAATAATATATAACAGTATTCTTAACACTAATAAATGTTTAATCACTTGACTAACAGCACAGATCATACACATATAACAGCTTGCTTTGATCAAGTAAAGCTTTAAAAGATTTCATATTTATTTACATGATGTATAATTTCAAAAACCAATCACCTTTAGAAAGGGTTTATTACTTGGAATAAAAAAATTAAAATTTATTTAACATTTGTACAAAGGATATTCTTATTTTTACTTTCTCTTATCTCTATATATGTTAATATTGAAAGTATATAAAGTATTGGATTCATGTCAAAAATTCGATGTCTAGATCTTGATGTCGAGTTGTCTTCTTTATGAAACACAAAAGTGACACCTTACAATGCTTTCAAGAATTTTGCAAAATTATAGAAACTAAATATAACAGAAAAGTTCAAATTCTATACAATGACAATAGAACTGAGTATGTTGATCAAGACTTTAATGAATTTTTCAAGAAAAAGGGAATCACTGCTGAGAGAACAGCACCGTATACACCACAGCAGAATGGAAGGTCAGAACGCGATATGAGAACCATTGTTGAAAGCGCCCGCTCAATGCTTTACGCGAAGGATGTTCTACTTATGGGCTGAAGCCGTTAATATATTTTAAATCGAACACCTACAAAGCAAACTCCAAATTCCACGCCACTGGAATTATGGACAGGGAAGAAACCCGAACTCGCGCACGATCGAACATTTGGGTGTGAAGCCTACAAAACAGTCGAAAAAATTAAACAAAAAAAAGCAAGAAAATGATCTTAGTAGGACATAATGGAAACTCAAATAATTACAGATTGTTTGATCCAGAAAGCAAGCAAATAAAGGTTTCGAGAAACGCCATTTTTAATGAAGAAAATAAAGAAAGTTGTTTTTTTTTTTTTTTTTTTATAAAAACACATTCACACTTTTTTCTCATTCACACTCACACTCACACACACATTCACACTGTCTTTTCGGCAGCTCAGGCCATATAAGACATTTACGATAACCGTTATTTATGAATTTATATATATTAGGGTCCAGGCATTTTTATTTAAGCTATCTGGTATCCAGATGGCTTAAATAAAATCATCGGACTGCCCGGGGTCCGAACCCGCGACGTTTGGTATATGAGGTTAGCACGCTAACCTCTACACCACGCCCCGTGGGCAAGAAAGTTGTTCAAATAATAATGAAACTTATGTACCAATCGGATCAGTAAATGAAAAAAAGGCAAAATTACGAAGAAAGAAAGGGCGAAGCATGATCAATGATGCAAAGTTGAACGTTCTCTACTGGGGAGAAGCAGCTATGACGGCAATTTATTTAAAAAATGGCATTCACCAACACAAAGAGGAACTCCTGAAGAAGTATGGTCTGGAAGAAAGGTAAATTTAAGAATATTTGGTTGTAGAGCATTTGCTCACATACCAAAGGAGCAACGAAAAAAATGAGATGCTAAATCTCAAGAACTAGTGTTTGTCGGATATTGCGAAATTACGAAAGGATATCGACTACTGGATCCTGAAAAAACCAAATTTTATTATAAAAGCCAGAGATGTTGAATTTATTGAAATGAATAATGAAGAAAAAAGAACAAATTTTGAATATAAAGGACCTAAAAAGGAATCAAATGAAAATTTAAGTTTTATAAAAGAAGTAAAAGTAAGAAAAATAAATGAAGATGAAAAAGAAGAATTGCAAGAAGAAAATGAAAGAAGAGAAGAACAGAGAAATGAACAGCAAGAGCAAACTAAAAAAGAAAGAAGATATCCATTAAGAGAAAGAAAAAGAAATACGTTTTATGATGAACAATATGAAATGAGTGCATTGTACACTTGAACTGCACCAGAGACTTTAGAAGAAGCAATGTCTCGAGAGGATAGTAATAAATGAAAAAAGGCTATGGATGATGAGTATGAGTCGCTCATAAAAAATGAAGCTTGGACTCTAGTCGGTATTTAAAATAAAAGAAACTTCTGATGGCGAAATTGAAAGATATAAGGCCAGATTGGTTGCAAAAGGATTCTCACAGAAATATGGTATAAAGTATGAAGAAACCTTTTCACCTGTCGTGAAGAATTCCTCATTTCGTTTACTTTTAGCACTTGCAGCTGACATGAACTTGGATATCGATCATATTGACGTTAAAACAGCATTGTTGAATGGAAAGCTTGAGGAAAAAGTCTATATAATGTAGAGAAGATATTTGTATAGAAGTTCCAAGTTGATTTTCCCACCTATGGAATAGTTTCCATCTCCAGCACCTTGAATTATTTAATTACAAAAAGATATTTAAAAATTTACAAACATGTCGTTTATAAAACAAGAAGAAGACATTTCAAAGGATGATATCAAATACCCCATTCATATTGGTAATTTATTTTTATTTTATAACCTATATCTCATTCTTTTATGTCATTTATTTTTAGTAATTCGTTTTCTTTTGTAATCATAAATTCGTACATTAAATGTTAATTATTATTATTCCTTTTTGCTTTAATTTTGATGTTTTTAATATTAAAATTGTAATCTCTTGACACAAAGGCGTACCCAGGATCAAATCTAGGAGGGGCGGATCATGGCCAGCAGATTGTGACATAGCTTTTTTACTTTCTCGTACCCTATATATGAAATATATAGAGAGAGAAAGTATTTTTTTTATATTGAGAGGAAAAGCCTTCGAATTAAAGGAATAAAAACCATCGAGTCCTAACCAAAAAAATCATTCCCCGTCGCCATTGCACTACCTAAATTTGTTTCGTTCCATCACTTTATAAACATTTAATTTTTTTTCTTGCTTCTAGGGGGGTGGGGGCAGCTGCCCCCATTCCACTCGCTGGGTACGCCCATGTCTTGACATTTACTATGTATAAGGGATATATGCTGAATTCAATCTCACGTGCGGGCGTACCCAGGATCAAATCTAGAGGGGTGCAGATCATGGATGTCCAGATTGTGACATAGCAAATAGCAAACAAATTTTGAATATAAAGGACCTAAAAAGGAATCAAATGAAAATTTAAGTTTTATAAAAGAAGTAAAAGTAAGAAAAATAAATGAAGATGAAAAAGAAGAATTGCAAGAAGAAAATGAAAGAAGAGAAGAACAGAGAAATGAACAGCAAGAGCAAACTAAAAAAGAAAGAAGATATCCATTAAGAGAAAGAAAAAGAAATACGTTTTATGATGAACAATATGAAATGAGTGCATTGTACACTTGAACTGCACCAGAGACTTTAGAAGAAGCAATGTCTCGAGAGGATAGTAATAAATGAAAAAAGGCTATGGATGATGAGTATGAGTCGCTCATAAAAAATGAAACTTGGACTCTAGTCGACATACCAGAAATCAAGAAATTGTAGATTGCAAGTGGGTATTTAAAATAAAAGAAACTTCTGATGGCGAAATTGAAAGATATAAGGCCAGATTGGTTGCAAAAGGATTCTCACAGAAATATGGTATAAAGTATGAAGAAACCTTCCCTGTCGTGAAGAATTCCTCATTGCGTTTGCTTTTAGCACTTGCAGCTGACATGAACTTAGATATCGATCATATTGACGTTAAAACAGCATTTTTGAATGGAAAGCTTGAGGAAAAAGTCTATATAAAACAGCCTAAAATGTATATAAAAAGAAATTGTGAAGAAAAAGTATGTTTATTAAAGAAATCTATTTATGGGCTGAAACAAGCGTCAAGAAGTTGAAACAAGAAACTAGATGAAACATTAAAGGAAATGAATCTAATTAAATCAAAACTAGATGCATGTATATATTTTAAAGTAAACAAAGAAGAAAGTATAATTTTAGCAATATATGTTGATAACGATGAAATGTGGCTGTGAGTCTTAAATGGATGTGGGAGGCGTGGCAGTCAAGGACATTAAAACAAAAACTTTAATTTAATTATAAATTGTCTATTTTGTTTAAAAATTTGGAGGGAATTTACAATAAGACTTTTGCGAGTTTAGTACTTTTTACAACTTTTTCAGGGAAAATACTCCCTCATTTCCCTTTATTAACCTAAAAGAGGTGTGGGTAAGCCAATTTGATCGAGATATATGCCAAAATAACGAAAATTTTGAAGAAATACGAAAGCCACATTAAGCATTAAAAATGTATTATTACTTACTTTTTTGGGTTTTTTCTTTCTCCATTGTAATTTAGATGACAAAAATCTTGCGCCTGACCTATTCTGATTGAGATAACTAGATAAATTAATTAAATAGAGTAAAAAAAAGATTAATAATTTTGATGATTGTTTATTATTATTATTTTTTTTTTTTAAATGAACGATAAAGGAGCTAACTTCATGATCATTAAAAAAAAAACAAAGAATATTTTTTTTTTTACATTAGCTCAACATTCATGATTCTTTCGTTCTTTCTGTGGGTAGGTGTGAGTGAATGAGGTGTGTGTGTGTGTGGTGGTATCTATGGAACCAATATTGTTTCTGTACGAAGGTAGTCATTTATTTCTGTGTACCACGCAAAATAGACCGTAAAGTTTATCAGGTTATGGGCCCAGACTCCCATTAGACGAATTAACTGAGAAAATCAAGAGAAAAATTAGAAAATTTTGTGAGCTAGAGGAAAAATAAAATTATGGAGGAAACGAGGATCGAAAAACTAAATGAATCGAACTATAGACAGTGGTGCGTGCGTATCAGAAGTGTGATGGTTCTGAAGAATTGTGAAGAGGCGATTGAACCAGGTTTTAGAGAAACGGAAGAGAATAGAAAGAAAGGTAAGACAGCGAAAAGTATTATTTTATTAAACATTAATGATCAGAATCTGAATCTAGTAGATGAATGTAAGTCGGCAAGAGAAATCTGGGAGACCCTGGAAAAAACGTACACTAAATTTGATAAGTACCATACTATTTTAATGTTAAAAGATTTTGTAAATATGTCTAAAAAACCAGAGCAATCTATGGAGAGCTATATTAACAAAAGAAATGAATTATATAGGAAAGTAGAGCTTGCAGGACATGAATTTAAAGCGGTGACGCAAATTGGGCTCATTTTAGCCGGTTTACCATCAGAATACATGGGAATAAGCAGAAGTATAATGGATAATGAAAACTTAAGTTTAGTTGAAGCGAAAAATCGTTTGGAGGAAGAGGAAAGAAGAATACAAGAATTTAAAAGGAAAGAAGATGTAGAGGGGTCAGCGTATTATATAAGAAACAATAACAACCAAAGGTACGAAGAGAGAAAAGAGAAAAATTTTGAAAAACAGGGAAAAGAATATAACAAAAGAGAGAACGAAAATGGAAATATTAGATGCTATAAGTGCAACAAGTACGGTCATTTTGCGCGGTTCTGTACATACAATCAGAATAGGAGAGAATATGAAAAAGATAAAAGTGAATACGAGAGAAATGATAGAGGAAAATCAATGTTAAGTATAAGAGAAGAAAAAGAAAAATGTGTATATAAAATTCAAGAAAGAAGCTCGAAACTAGGTGAAAATGACTGGATAATAGATAGCGGGGCCACAGATCATATGACAAATAACAAAAATAAATTTAGAGTATTGACAAAATGTAATTATTCGATAATAAATGCAAATGGAGAGAAATTAGAATGCGAAGGACACGGAGATATATATACAAAGTTTGAAAATAACGAGGGAGTAGTAGAAGAATTTACAATTAAGGATGTGTTATATGTCCCAAAGTTAACAGGAAATCTACTCTCAGTGGCGAAGTTAGACAAAAAAGGTATTTGTACTCATTTTACTAATAATAAAGTATTTTTAGATATAAAGTCATCAGTAATAAAAGGAAGAAATCAAGATGGATTATATATAATTAGCGAGGAAATTAAAAAAGCGTATTATAATAAAAGTGAAATTGAAATGAACACATGGCATAAGAGGCTGGGACACCAGAACTTTAACGATTTATATAAAACTTTAAGGAAGTATGGAGGAAAACCAGAAAAGATTAATCAAGAGATATGTGAAGTATGCATGGTTGGGAAGATGAAGAGGCAAAAATTCCCACCGAGAAGTGAAACAAGAAGTAAGAATGTACTAGATTTAATTCACTCGGATATACTTGGTCCAATATATCCAGAATCCATAGGAGGTAAGAGATATGTTTTAACCTTTACAGATGATTTTAGTAGATATACACAGATTTATTTTCTAGAAAGGAAAAATGAAACGTTAAAATACTTTAAAATTTATAAAACTAATGTTGAAAAATTTCTAGGAAGAAAAATAAAGGTCATACGTACTGATAATGGAGGAGAATACACAAGCAGAGAGTTTAACGAATACCTATTGGAGGAAGGGATAACAAGACAACTTACAGCTCCATATAGTCCACAACAAAACGGCGTGGCGGAAAGGCTAAACTATACATTAATGGACATAGTCAGGTGTATGATGGAAGAATCAGGTCTGGAGGGAAAATTTTGGGCTGAAGCGTTAATGACGGCAAATTACATTAAAAATAGAAGATTATCAAAAACAAATGAAGAAAGATCACCTCTCGAAATGTGGATGGGAAGGAAGATTTCGATAAACCATTTTAAAACCTTCGGATGTTTGGCCTGGATGTATAGATGTGGTCAGAAAAGGAAATTAGAGCCAAGAGGAGAGAGATGTATATTCTTAGGGTATGACAATTTTGTAAAAGCATATAGACTCTGGGATATGGAAAATGAAAGAGTAGTAATAACGAGAAACGTGATATTTGACGAAACGAAATTCCCGGCAAAAGGAAGAGTACCGAAAGGAAGTGGAAAAATTGACTGGGGTATTGACATGGAGACAACAATGAATTTAGATGAATCGTCTATAGAGGGAGAAGGGAATAATCCAGGAATAGAAGAGAACGCAGGGAATACGAACGAAGGCACAGAAGAAGAAGCTGAGGACGAAATGCTAGAAGAAGAACAAGATAACGAAGAAACGCAAGAGGAAGCAGAAGAGAGTAGGAGAGTGTCAACAAGAGGAAGAAATCTGAGAACACCTGAATATTTAAAGGATTTTGTATGTAACAACGTAATAAGCGAAGAAGAAAAAATACCAAGAGAAAAATACTATATGAAAATAATTGGAAGTAAATGGTCGTTTAATATAAAGAAAAATGAAAATGATGAAATGGTCAAATACAAGGCAAGACTGGTCGCCCTGGGAAATAATCAAAGGAAAGGAATTGACGATGATCAGCCCATACACCCTAAGAAGCCACCTTACAAAATAGGAATCAGAGATTCAGGGGGGTGTGTGGGTAGGTGTGAGTGAATGAGTGTGTGTGTGTGTGGTGGTATCTATGGTGACGGGGTTTGTTTATGTTTACATAGTAGTATTGTTGTAATAAAATTTAACGAATAAATAAACCAATATTGTTTCTGTACGAAGGTAGTCATTTATTTCTGTGTACCACGCAAAATAGACCGTAAAGTTTATCACTTTCCATTTACGCGCGCTATTTGTTTTGTCACTAAGGCTGAGAATTCCCTAGTTGTTTTAAATTTTTTTTAATCGAAGGAAACCGAACTTCAACCGAAGGACCGAAACAATTAGGTCGGGACCCCTGAAGTTGTTTTGTCACTAGTGTCGACTTCGGTTCGGTTCGTCTCAGTTCGGTTCAGAAACCATCCAGTTAGAAGCGATACGGTAGCTTTTAAAAAAAATTTTCGGGCCCTTCGGTTTTTTTTTTAAAAGCTACCGAATCGCTTCTAACTGGATGGTTTCGAACCGAACTGAGCCGAGCCGAACCGAACCGAACCGACCCAAAGCCGAGAATTCCCTAGTTGTTTTGAATTTTTTTCTAAAAATAAAATAACCGAACTTAAAACCGAAGGTCTCGAGCCGCCTCCGGCGGCTCTCGGACAAGGGATCCCTGCAAGTTCTTTAAAATATTCTGGATGAATATTTTTTAATCTAAAACAGAACCGACCTTAATTAACCGAAGGTCTCGAGCCGCCTCCGGCGGCTCTCGGACAAGGGATTCCTGCAACCTCTTTAAAATATTCTTGACAGTGACGGATCATAAGCAAGGCGCGTGTCTAGGGCCCCGTAGAATACGGGGGCCCCCAAAATTGATTAACATATTAATTTTGATCGTGATATAAAATTTCATTTCATTTTTATAAAAAATTTATCAATTGACTTATGAAAGAGCATCGGTCCTCCAAAGAATTTGGAAACTTCCGATAAAGACGATAAATCCCTAAATGGACTCAGTAGCCAAGAGTGAAAATGAAAGAAAAAATATTAATTTTTATAATAATATTAATAGTAGCCTATATAGAGAGTTCAAATAATAATTGTGGCTAAAAAAGTTGATATTCTTATGTATAGCAAACTCAAGGTTTTTTTTTTTTTTTTTTAATAGTCAGTGAATAGTCTTAATTCAATATGAAGTTAGCTCCTTTATCGTTCAATATTTATAAAAATAAACAATTATCATTAAAATTATTAATCTTTTTTTTACTCTATTTAATTAATTTATCTAGTTATCTCAATCAGAATAGGTCAGGCGCAAGATTTTTGTCATCTAAATTACAATGGAGAAAGAAAAAACCCAAAAAGTAAGTAATAATACATTTTTTAATGCTTAATGTGGCTTTCGTATTTCTTCAAAATTTTCGTTATTTTGGCATATATCTCGATCAAATTGGCTTACCGACACCTCTTTTAGGCTAATAAAGGGAAATGAGGGAGTATTTTCCCTGAAAAAGTTGTAAAAAGTACTAAACTCGCAAAAGTCTTATTGTAAATATTATCCCGATTTTGTTCAACAAATATAAAATTTCAACCTTGAGATATTTTGTTCATAGACAAACAGACCGTTTTACGGATCCACGCTTTTTTTGACTTCCTTAAAATCGCGACATCGGGTTTTTGACATGAATCCAATACTTTCTCAGTGTAGAGAAAATATTTGTATAGAAGTTTCAAGTTGATTTTCCCACGTATCGAATAGTTTCCATCTCCAGCACCTGAGAGCGCTTCCATCGTCTTTTATTTTAACAAGAGGCAAAAAATTTTTTCACTGAATTGTATTTTTATTTTATTTTTTGCTTTTGTCCACCTTTTGAATTATTTAATTACAAATAGATATTTAAAAATTTACAAAAATGTCGTTTATAAAACAAGAAGAAGACATTTCAAAGGATGATATCAAATACCCCATTCATATTGGTAATTTATTTTCATTTTATAACCTTATATCTCATTCTTTTATGTCATTTGTTTTTAGTAATTCGTTTTCTTTTGTAATCATAAATTCGTACATTAAATGTTAATTTTCTTATTCCTTTTTGCTTTAATTTTGATGTTTTTAATATTAAAATTGTAATCTCTTGACATTTGCTATGTATAAGCGATATATGCTGACTTCAATCTCACCATCATTAAATACTTTATAAGCACGCACAAGGATCAGGATTTTTGTGTGATTATTCCTTTTGATTTTCATTAGGTCCTGTCTTCCCATGCATTCATTGCAAAACCAACTTTATAAATTTATATTTTCTATGGAAGCATTCTAAAAAATGTTTGTCAAACGTTATACAAAGATTAGATAAAATAAATTTTAATTTTCTCAAAAAACCATCAAAAAAAGGTAAAAGTAAAGCAATCTATAATAATTATTACCCTAATTTTTATTTATACTTTTTATATATGTATATGTCATTTCATTTACAGAAAAAGAACAAACTTTAAAAAAAAACGAAGAATTTAAGAAAAAAGACGAAAATGAGAAAATTCAGTCAATTTCTAAATAGAAAAGTTCGAACTCGTCATTCTGCAACAAAAAATCCCAATCGGTTAAATCGTTTGTATGTGAAATCTGTTCTAAACGATTTAATCGAAAATCTCATCTCAACACACATTTACGAATTCATTCTGGCCTAAAAGAATATGAATGTAAAATTTGCTCTAAACAATTTAATCATAAATCCGCTTTAAAACGTCATATAGCAATTCATTCTGGCCTAAAAGAATATGAATGTGAAATTTGCTCTAAACGATTTAATCAAAAATCTCATCTCAACACACATTTACTAATTCATTCTGGCCTAAAAAAATATAAATGTGAAATTTGCTCTAAACAATTTAATCGAAAATCCGTTTTAAATCGTCATATATCAATCCATTCCGGCCTAAAAGAATATTTATGTGAAATTTGCTCTAAACTATTTAATAGAAAATTCAATCTCAACACACATTTACTAATTCATTCTAGAGAAAAGCAAACGATAAAAAAAAAAAAAATTAATAGAAAATGATGAAATATACTCAAATCAGTATTTCTATATTTATCTATCTTATGTTGTGTGTTTTATTCCTTCGGGATACCGTCGGTCACTCGGAGCGATGAAGGCCATTAACTTGGGAGAAGCGTAGGGTTATAATGACAAGTACTATTGCATTTCATGTTTATCATAGATAATATAGATGGGAAAGCCTGTCAAACTCGTCACAACTGCAACAACAGACGCCTGTTAGCGCCAGAGCTGCAAAGTGACGTCATTCTCCGTAATCGGTTCTGCCCCTTCACCGCTACGCCCTTTTGCCCCCCCACGTGTTAATTTAAAAATATCAATTTTTTTCTGGAAATGAAAAATATAAAAACATCTTGAGTAAAGTCGTATTTATATAGGTCTATAAGGTATAAACAATAAGACAAAGTTATTATGGTTAAAGAGTTGAAATTTTTATTTTTGCTTTATCAAAATACACATGGTTTTTTCGCCATCTTAGGTCATATAGACATTAAAACATACATAAAAAATATTATATATTATTATGATACATATTATCCACACATTATTTGCACTATTTGGTATCCAAATAAATTAACAAGTTAAAAAAAATTAATAATTTAGCTAAGGGTCTTTAATTGAATAATAGAATATATTACTTATAGTACACATTTTCCACGGTAAATAAAATCCACAATCCTTGAGCTTGGGAAACGATGCAACTTTCTTTCCTTTCCAAATTTCTTTACACATAAGATTTAAACACCATTTTGATGATAATAATAATATGAAATTAATAGGCACGAGTTATGATGTTTCAAACGCTTTTCAAGTAGAAGTAGTAAGGGTATGCTGGTGGCACACGAATCAAACAAACAATAATGTATGGCGGGACTGCCGCTAGCATGTTGATTTGGCATAGTAAGAGCTACCGAATTAGACTGCGACGCTAGCGCCTCTACTCTGGCGTTAGCAACTTCTTCTTATGTTAAATCCTGTGAGTTACAACCCCATGATGTTTATTTATTTACTGAAAATGGTCAGACATAGAGACGGTGTCTAAAATGTTAAGGATGTGCCATAAGGGGAAACTATTTCTTAATTCAACAAGACATGTGAGTGTTTTTTATTGGTGAGGCCAAACATCCCATGGCCCTGGGAATCGAACCCAGGATCTCCGCCTTATATGCAGTTAGTCGCGCAAGTTACTAACTGTAACGAAAAAGTGAAAAACTTTAAAGAAAAATTTTCCACTTATGCGCCGCTTGTTAAATCAGTTAGGGACAGACATCTGGGTCTGCTCTAACACACTACTGTAAGCAGCAAACCCCCCGAGGGCCGGGGGTTAAGTTATAGTTAAATATTTT
>JAKCPI010031158.1:0-104261 GCA_023213315.1 Euborellia annulipes
CTTCCTACTAGGTATTCCATAATTAAAAATAAATAAATAAATAATTCAAAAGAAATATGAAAATCAAAAGAGAAAAAAAGATTCTCAAAAAAATAAGTCCAGGCGAAAAGATTTTATTATTATTATTATTATTATTTTTTTTTATTATTTACTTTTATTTTTTAAATATATTTTTGATTCGTGTAGTAGTGACGTGCGAAGGAACATGAAAGAAAGGTGGGTGGGAGGGATGAGGGGGCGATAACGTTTGTATGCTAATGCTTGCTCTCTCTCTCTCTCTCTCGGCCCCCTCCCCTTCTATACACTTGGCATAACATAAATACAGAGAATGAGAGGTGCATTGTCTCACGACTACCGACTAGAATAGGACAAGCATAGGATGTTTAATAATCAATAGCTTTCAAAATATTCTATGCAAAGAAATAAAAATTTGTAGTGTTTGTTATTTAGTTCAAAATTTTTCCGACAGATAGTAACCAATAAATTTTTTTTTTTATTTTTTTAGTGTAGACAAGTGTATCTTAATAAATTAACTAAATTTAATAAGTTTAAAGAAACGATATGGGATGTGTAAATTGGTTTAGGTATAATTTAGTTAAAATGCCTATGCATAGGAACCGAAATATTCATAAATTACTTGGTCATTTGGGTTGTCTACATTATAGGGCCAAACACGAACTAATTCGTTAATTAAGAAAATATTTACTAATCAATATTATAGGTGTATTTATATAGGCCAAAAGTTTGTTTTAAGAAAATTAAAAATGTCTATTTTTTAAGATGGAATGATCAAGAAACAGACAAATCAGACCCACATACAAATGCTTTATTGCTACGACTATTTAACCCTGTATTTATTTTGGGATGTTAAAAAAAATGGTTTGATTTAATTAATGCTTGTTAGGTTGTTGTTGGACATCCTGTAGCGGGGAACAACAACGCTGTTGCATTATTAATATATCGATGGGGGTCCACAACCAACGAACCAACCTAAGGTGTATTTTGTCTTGAATTAAAATGAACCTATTGGATAGGACGCCCTCAATGTATAGCACTAAAAGAGAGAGAGTACACACACCTTGAAGTCAAAGAAAAGTTTTATTAGAAGATAATCTGATATAAACATCAAAAATAACAACACAGTGTTAATAAATTGAGAATTGTTATTGATTACAATACTTCCGGGAGAATATTTTAATTTGAAATTGTTGAATTGTCAACATGCCTAAAAAATATTTAATGATCATCCATAATTGGTTTTGGATTTTATGACGTATTGCTCCTTCTCAGCCACCCGGACAGTTCCTGGGTTACCCAGTAATCCTCATTTTTAGGGCACATAGGCCACCTCAAATTAGGTCCTTTGTGTCTGTCGGGTGATTTTCTTCCATTTTCCTACCATAAGAGGAGACTTCGAAATGTTTGAATTATTTGCGGCAAGCTGGATTCGAACCCGAGTTCCGTGGAGACTTCAGATCCGTGTCCACAGCTAGCCGCTTGCCTACTCAGGATCATCCATAATACATTATGAAAAAACCTGGTGTAGCTGACCGCACATCACACAACTTTCGGGGATTAAAAGTTTTTTTGTGCCAACATACTGTATATATAATTTCTGATGGTAGGGCCATCATCAGATATAAACTTTATAATAAAACAGAAAAATAAATGTAATTATATTTAGACTACATTTTTTTGCTGATGGAACACATGTCACCCCAGTATACTCACAAATAATAACCTCTGATTATGTCAAGTTCGAATTCAAATAGAGTGTATTGCTTAAGGACAACGAACTCGATTTGAGTATATAATGCGATGATGATATTCATCGGTCCCTCTATCCCGTCATTTGCCACCTTTATAGAGTAAGAATCAAGAGAAAAAAAAATATTCGGGAATCGCTAAAATTTTCCCATTTTAATTAAATAATTATAAATAATAATAATCATAAATATTATTAATTAAATTTCTTTTAATATTACAAAATTGAACTGGAGACAATCGTATTTAGATTTGGTCCACAGGATGCTGAGAAAATCGCGTTTCTTAAAAAATATTAGGAACTGTTTGCCGACTACCCTACAAGCTGGACTGATGATTTGGGTAAGACTTCATTGAACAAGCAAAAAACCCGAAAGTGAAAGAAGCCCCAAAGAAAAATTGTAATAAATACGAGGGTGAGTCAATAAATAAGTCGCAAAACTGGATAGGGGGCAATAAGAATCAAAGTAACTTCCTGAAATTTGTTTTCTACATAATGATTTCTTCATTATCATAATCATCATCTGTTCGGACCCCTAAAAAGTTATTTAGGGGGCCGTCATTTCGAAACTGATGATGCCATTATCCAAGAGGTTGGGATAAGTGTCTCAATGTTCAGGGTGATTATGTAGAAAAGTAAAATAAATTTCAGGGAGTTATTTTGATTATTATTGCCTCTATCCAGTTTTGCGATTTATTTATTGACTCACCCTCGTACCTATTTTTTTCCTTTTTTTTTTTTTTTTTTTTTTTTTTTTTTTGGAATGGGTGCATAAGGTCCGAAGACCTATAATGACCAATAGTCACATGCAGCCAGGAAGAAAATAAAAACAAAAGGAGAAGCATAAAGGGGAAACTCAACTGCGGGAACTGAGAAGATGCCTGTTGAGGTTAGACTTGAAAGTCTGAAGATTGTAGGTTTTGGGGAAGATAGACGCAGGGAGCTTGTTCCAATCACGGGAGGTCATGGGGACAAAGGAAGAATGAAATTGTTTTGTTCTGTTAGTCGTGATCTGAACAGCATAGGGATGCTGGGAAGATGCCTCTCTTGTGTTCCGTGAATATGTTGCATTGGGTGGGATAATTGATTTTAATTCGGCAGAGCATTGACCATGGTAATACCTGTAGAAGAGAGATAGTGCAGATACTCTTCTTCTATGATCTAGTGACTGTAAGGATGCAGTAAGGGTAGAATCACCTATCAGTCTAATTGCACGCCTCTGTATGGCTTCCAAGGAGGAGAGAGCGTCTTTCGACGCCCCTCGCCAAAGGTGGGAACAATATTCAAGACACGGCCGAATTTGGGCTTTATAGAGGATTAGGAGTTGTTGGGAGGAAAAGTAACGCTTCGTTTTGAATAGGAAACCCAATTTCCTTGCGGTAGATTTAACCACAGAAGAGATGTGGTTGCTCCAGGAGAGATCAGATGTAACTGTCACTCCCAGAACAGAAAATGAATCTTTGAACTCGAGACTATTATTGCTGTAAATAAGGGGAGGGCAAATCCTATTTTTTTGTCTAGAAATTAAACAACATTGGGTTTTTTGGGAATTGAATTTTACTTGATTGAGGTTTCCCCATTCCTCCAAGAGACCAAGATCATCATTTATCGACGACACAGCCCCCAGACGACCAGTGGATGAGGTTTCACCAGTCCTGACTGAGTGCAGGGTACTGTCATCAGCAAAGCAATGAATTGGGTTGGAGGTTACTCCCATGAGATCATTAATGTACATAAGGAATAGGGTGGGAGAGAGGACAGAACCCTGGGGAACACCTGCGTTGATTGAATGCGGAATAGAAGACACACCGTCGACTACAACCGAGATCTTTCGCTCCGTTAGAAAGCTCTTGATCCACTGGCACAGCTCAGAGGATAGGCCAAAAGATGGAAGTTTAGCATAAAGATTTTTATGCCATACCTGATCGAAAGCCTTCGAAATGTCAAGAGCAACTGCAATAGTTTCCCCTTTCATTTCCATGGCTTTGTTCCAGAGGTGTGTGACAAAGCTCAAAATATCCCCAGTCGAACGAGCATGCCTGAAACCATATTGCCTATCATTCATCATTCCGCAATGTTCCAGATGATTTAAAATTTGAATGTTGAGGGCTTTTTCCATAATTTTGGATAGTATGGAGGTTATTGCGATTGGGCGATAGTTGCTGGGAAGAGAGGAGTTACCTTTTTTGGGAATGGGTTGAATATTCGCCAATTTCCAAGAGTCGGGAAAATTTCCCGAGGAAAATGAGAGGTTGAACAACCTGGATAATATTGGGACCAATTCAGGGGAACATTTTTTAATGACGATGGGGGGAATACCGTCAGGGCCTGGAGATTTGTCGATTACTAGCTCCTTAATAACCTTTTTAATTAGTTTATCCCTAAAATGAATTTTATTCATTGAAATTTTATTGGAATGCTGGGTCGGAGGATCGCGACTATTGGCTTTATCGTCAATAGTAGAATTGGACGCGAAGAGAGAAGCAAAGATTTGGGCTTTTTCAAATGGGGTAGTGGCAATTTTACCATCAGGCAAATTAAGAGGTGGAAATCAAGATGAGGAAAAGTTACGGCCTACTGCCTTGGCCAAAGACCAGAAGCGTCGACTACCATTTGGGCAGGATGCCAATTGGTCGCATTTCCTCTGCTCGAAGGTCCTTTTAGCCTCGTTGATGGTCTTCTGACATTGGGCTCTGGCCTTACGAAATCTATCCCACTCCAACGGATCATGAGACAGTTTCCAGTTCTCATATGCTTGATTTTTGGCGCTAGTGGCTTTCACACATTGGACATTAAACCATGGTTTGGATTTTTTTCCCTTTTGATATATTTTAAAGGGTACGTACATTTCCATACCCATGATTATGGCTTCTGTGATAGAGTCAGCCGCCTGAGAAGCATTGGTTCCGTTGAAGCAGTAGTCATTCCATGGAAAAGACGAATAGAAGATTCTTAGGTCATCCCATTGGGCTGAGTGGAATTGCCAAATTTTCCGAGGAGGGATGCGTTTGAGATGGTTAGTGGGAGATGTCTTGGATACTACCGTGACAAGGGAGTGGTCGGAAGTGCCAAGAGGGGGGGCTACTGAAGGGAAGAAAGAGTGTGGGTTGGAGGTAATAAATAGGTCTAGAAGATGGGGGGCATGTGTTGGATTGTCTGGAACACGTGTGGGTTCACCAATGATTTGGGTGAGGTCGCAAGAATCGCAAAAATTCTTGGCTGCCCTCCCTGCAGCATCGGTGGTGCCCGAGTATTTCAGCCAATCTTTGTGGTGAACGTCCTGATGATGTGTGACGACCTCTGAACGTGATAATAAATAATTCTAAGCCTATTAATTAATCTAATATTTGTTTAAAATAAACTCATTACATCAGGTGTAATTGCCTTCATAAAGGATTTTCGATAGTAATAAAAAGAGAGAAAGAGGGAGAGGGTGAAGGGTTACGAGAGTATTTTGCTTAGGTTTGCAAACTCGAATTTCTTGCTCTCGTAGTTTCCCTTCTTATCTCACTCTTATCAGGCTCTCTCTCTCTCTCTCTCTCTCTCTCTCGTGTCTTAATGGCGAGCCTCGTTAGGGAGGTTGCAGCAGCATGGAGCAATTAGAGGATATCAAGTGGCTCTCGCGTAGCACTAGCACCAGCAACCAAAACCATCCAAAAGCAACAACCCCTTTCCGCTCTCTCTCTCTCTAGCACTTTTCCAGTCTCCCCGCCCCTACCTTGTTTAGAACCCTAGAAACCAATCCAATTTCAGATTATTCATTAGAGAGCAATTTCTCATTATGATTTATTTCTCATTCTGAAAACGTCAATATGTTTATCTAGAAACTCTCGGATTATTACAAGCGAATATCAAAGAATTAACTACAAAATTAATGGAATTTTAAATACAATATATATTCATTTATTAATTTTAAAAATAAATTAGGCTATTTGAATAGATCGTAGTAAATTTTAATCAGCTAAAAATGACCTTTTATTAGTGTAATTGTTTTAAATCTTTTTTTTTCCTTTCTCTTACCTATGTATATATGTAATATATTTATAGAAAGAAAGTATTCGATTCATGTCAAAAATTCGATATCGAGATTTTGATGGATATACACGTTTTGAGGACCCATGAGACCGAAAAAGTGTTTTTCGCAATATGGTCTGTCTGTGTGTTTGTATGTGAACAAAAAATATCTCAAGAACCAAAAAAGCTATGAGGTTGAAATTTTATATTTAAGTTAGATACCCCCTTGGGACGTGACACGAAGCTTTTGAACAAAATTAGCCAAATAGTACTAGTACTTTACTGAAGTGCTTTTTCAGTTTTTTTTTTTTTTTTTCGATTTTCTTAAAATTTGCTCTAACGATTTTGATTAAAATTCAAAAATCAATTATTTTTTAGATGCTCTTATAAATGTATATTCTCATTATGCCCTCAAAATTTTTTGAAGCACACTTTACTCTTGTATTTCATAAGAAAGAGGAGAAATGGTTACCATTTTGGTAACAAAATATAAATATTCTCATGTTTATAAATTTTACATCTTGAATTCTAATATATCGGTGGAAACTAAATATATCTCGACCCAAAAAAATCTTAGAACACAACTTTTTATTACCGAAAGTTGTGTGCTATGCGACCAGTCACACCAGATTTCTTTTTACTTTCTCTTATCTATATTCAGTATGTATGTAGAGAAAAAGTATTGCGATCATGTCAAAAATTCGATGTCGAAATTTAAATTAAATAAGAATAATCAAAATTTAATTAAAATATAAAATTTCGAATAATTAATAAAATATTTCCTCTCCCCCCCCCCCTTTAACAATGTCAGATTTTCCTATTGCGAATTGTTTGATCAAGATACGGAAGAGAACAAGAATAATTGGCCTCACTGTTTTTATATTCTTAAGAAAGGAGAAAAAAAAAACTTCTGAGGATGTCATTAAGTTGAATCTCTGGCGGGAACAAAAGCCAGCTGGACCAAAACACCCCCACAAACTTAATTAGCAGCAGGTGAAAGAAAGAGAAAGAGAGAGCAATATAAACAACAACAAAAGAAGAATGAAAGAAAGGGTTAGCTGGTTACATATGTTAATTAAAATGCTTCCACCCTTTTTTTTTCTTTTGTTAGTTTAAGGGCTCTCGATCCTTCAGGTGTGAAAAAAGGCGGAGAAAATAATAAACACACTCTCTTGTATACACAAAAAAAAGTGTATTATATCGAAACCGTGTAATCCAAATAACTTCAATAATGGGGAGGACAGTAAAGAAAAATAAAGCGAGAGCCGCAATCATGGTTTAAATATTTTTTCAGTAAAGTGATTTGTTCATCGAATTTTTTAAAAGCCTATATTTTATTCACGAAAGCCTGACGCAGAGGTAGAAATTTCGCCTATTATGCTAGGATTCAGTGAATGCCAGTCCAGTACAATGAAATTTTTCTATATTATTAATTAATTAATTAGAGGGTTGTAGTGTGAATCGCCTCAGAAACAGAAAAAAAAAACATTTTGGAATTCTAGGACCTCAACGAACTCCTAATACTCTAATATTAAAATGAACGAAACCAATTAATTTAGAAAAACGACGACGGGGTTTAAATGCCCTCTGATGCCGAACAAGAATTTAAATAAAATCTAAAAACAGATCACGTTTTATTTAATCTGCCTCAGATGTCGAAATGTTGTTGAAAAAATATGGTGTGACTGGTCGCACAGCACATTACTTTCTCTTACCTTCAGTAATCAAAAGTTGTGTTCTGTGCTTGTCACACCAGATTTTTTGTGTCGACATATATTTAGTTTTCGATACATTAAATAGTTATTAATGTATTTAAACAAATCATTTACTTTTATATATAGATTAAAAATTTATTTAAAATCTGGATCTCCTTGGATATAACAGATTTTGTAAGCGCAGCATCAACATTACCGAAACGTTATTCATATACATGTTATGAAAGTTTCATGATTGAGAAAAGAGGGAGAGGCAAGTTTCAAAAGCCAATCCAACTTGTTAGTTGGCTTGTCTCTCTCTCGCTCTCTCTCTTTATATATATATATATATATATATATATATATACAGGGTGGAAAAGAGAGAGATAGAGAGAAAGATCTTAGGCTAAAACTCAAATGAATCTTAAACTTACGCGAGAGAGAGTTTTTATGACTTAATTAATTCTTTGTCTTTCAAGTTGGATTTCCTCTTTCTCTCTCTCTCTCTCTCTCTATTGGCTTCCAACTCTAAATATCTTTCTAATTGCATATCTAATGACTCTTATCCTTATTTGAGTCCATTAAAATAAAAATGAGAAAAATTGATCCTCAACCAGGGGGGAGAGAGAGAGGAAGAGAATTCCTCCACATTTCAATCTAATGAATAATTATTATATATCTAATCTATCTCTTCTCTCTCAGTACTATTGCAAAAGTATTTCAACACTATTTGATGACGTCATCTTGTCCTTTCCATTTAAGTCGAATAATAAATCAAAAAGAAAACTTGCAATTTTTTTTATAAGGTTTATAGGTATTTAGTCACACTTTTAGAAGAAAAGGTTTTTGTACAGTATACCAGGTAAATATTAATTTTATTGGCTAATTTCTTATGGAGATCCCAAATTTAGGGTGCCTGGGATCCGAACCCCCGACCCTTGGTATACAAGGCAAGCGCGCTACCAACTACGCCAAGCCCGGGGGCAATTAAAATATATGAGCGACAATATTTGCTGCCTAGAAAATCTGTTAAATATTGCAAAAATAATTCCGAAACCTACACAGTTTTTAAGCTTCCGGTCCATTTAATAAATAAATTTTTTTCAGCCATTTGGATATCAGGCAGATTTATTTACCATTGGTAGCTAACTAATATAATTTAAATAAATTTTTATCGCTAACCCTGGTAGGAATGCACAATTGGGCCAAGCCTTGGACCAGGCTTGGACCAATCGTGCCGAGCATTGGGCGAGGTTTGGGGCAAGCCTTGGCTAACCATTGGGCGAGGCTTGGTTCAAGCCTTGGAATGATAACAATGTACCCAGCCTTGGGAATCAAAAAAACCAAGGTTGGCCCAAGCCTCGAGAATCAAAAAAACCAAGGTTGGCCCAAGCCTTGGAAAACAAAAAATGGATGGTCGATCCAAGCCTCGAGGAAAAAAAAGTTGTTTCTCGAGAGATTTGAACTCGAGCTTTTTGGTTTTGTTCTTCATTTGTCAATGCCTTTACGCTCTCTTACACAGTTGTTATATTGATATGACTCTTTTTTAAGCTATTTGATTTGCCTTTTATTTTAGATAAATAAACTTTATCAAACAATCACCAGATTTAAAATATATATTACTGTTTTTTTCAAATAATAGCACTTGATTTAATTTAATTTTTTTTTTTTTTTTTTTTTTTAATTATATGATGGGTCAATTAACCATTGGGCCAAGCCTCGGACCAGGCTTGGCCCAATGGTCACTACCCAAGGCTCGGTTTAATAATATAATATTATTGGGCCAAACCTCGGTCCAGGCTTGGTCCATTCGTCTTCCCAAGGCTCGGTTTAATAAAATAATACCATTGGGCCAAGCCTCGGTCCAGGCTTGGTCCATTCGTCTTTCCAAGGCTCGGTTTAATAATATAATACCATTGGGCCAAGCCTCGGACCAGGCTTGGCCCAATGGTCACTACTCAAGGCTTGGCAAATGACAACTGGCCCAAGGTTCGACCAATTGTCAGCATTGGCAATTCCTACCAGGGTAAGTACGTGAAGCGAATCGGAGATACCTATAATAAGAAGCGAGAGTATTACCTCTGAATTAAGGCCCAGGGAGAACAAAATTTTGAAAATGAATTATTCCCTGTATTTTAGCACATCCCTAAAATTGAATAAAATGAATATAGAAAAATCGTGTCTGCTATCAATCAGAAAGCTTGTTTTGGATTATTTACTCTTTAAAAAAAAAAAATTTAATTCAATTTTCTAATTTATTTAATTAATATTTGATAAATCATAATTTTTTTTATAGAAACAAATTGCCAAGATTTTGGCAAGAAATAAAAATTTTGTTGAGTTTTAATTGGTATAATTAATGTGTAATAATAAAATCATTTTGTAATTCACATTGTTATTGTTTAATTTTCAGCCGCTGATGAAGGATTGTTATTAATGCATTCAAAATATATCGATTAAAACTCAACAAAAATGGTATTTATTTTCTATGCCAAAATTTTAGCAATTTGTATACTTTTTTTTATACATTTGACCATTTGGCACACCTCAACAGTTTAATGATTTATTTATTTATTTGTTTATTTGCCCCTTCCAGTCAAAGGCCTTTGGGCCATTTTTCGATATTTAAAAAATCTTCAAATGAAATTTTTTTTAAATTAAAATTATACATACAAATCAAACACTAGGTTATTTGTTTCAAAGGTTTTATTAATTAAAAAATTAACACTTCAACACTTCTTCGAAATACGTATCAAGTGTTAATTTTTTAATTATAATAATAAAACCTTTGAAACAAATAACCTAGTGTTTAATTTGTATATTTAATTTTAATTTACAAAATGTTTCAACGAGAACCAAAGGTCGAAAGTTTAAATCATATGGAATTTTTTTTGTTTTTCTAGATTAAAAAAAAATTATTTAATCTTATAATTAATTATTCATAAAAAAATCTCTTGAGACAATTTTTATGAATTTTTATAAAAAAAACCAGTATGAAAAAAATTTCTTAAAATTCCTAATCTTATTATCTTTTTGAAAAGATCCTTTTAATAATCCTTTCTTTTTCGTACATATTCATATAGTTTATTAAAAGGGATTCCCAGGCTATAAAAAGTGAAAGGATTTCCAATTCATATCCCCCACTCCTCTCTCTTTTATTTCGTTACGATATATACTAGTTGAAGATGCGCTCTTTGCCTGTAATTTATTTTTTTTTCCTAACCGATAGTAAATAGGTTCGATTGACATTTAAAATAAAAGAATATATAAATATTCGGGTATGTCTGTCTGACTTTCACTTGAACATCCTGGGTATTAAGCTCTCTCTTCTTTTATGCTATTAATTTATTATTAAAAAATAATCACCTTTATTTTATTAGCAACGTCATATTTGTAATATTTTTTTTTTAATCTCCCCCAATGCAGCGCGGCACCGTAATTAAAATTTTGATTAAGTTCAAATTGGATGATTTCAATCCTCTTTTTTGATCCTTATCAATTAATGATTTCCTTCTTAATCAACACAAATTTCTGTTATTAATCGATGATGATGGGAAATTTTAATTATTTATTGATTATATAAAATAAAAAATCAATTTTTTTTTTTTTATGTGAAATTTTACTTTTTTAATTGCTTAACTTTTTTTTTTAATTTTTAGCAATTAAATAAAGGGCGCGAAGTTTAATAAAAATATTAATTTTGTTAAGCTAGGTAAATTTTGTTTGTAACGAAAAATTAATTTAAATGAAACTAAATTTTAAATTAATAAACTTAATTAGATTTTATAAGTATAAAAATTTATTTTATCTTTGATAGTGTTTTTTTGTGCAATATTAATAAATATCTACCCAGGGCCGGAACTAGGAGATTTTTAGGGGGGGGCAAAATTTAATTTGCCGCCCCCTCCTTAAAATTTGCCATGATCTCAAAATTTTTCTGCGAATTTTTTTTTCCCCCCCGCGGAACCAAATTTTCCCGTCCGAAAAAATATTTTACCTTTTTTTTAGAGACGCAAAATTTGCCGCCCCCTGATATCTGCCGCCCGGGGCACCGCACCCACTGCCCCTCCCCCCCCCCTTAGATCCGGCCCTGTATCTCCCTCTTGAGAATTAATTTTCCCAAAGTTAGTTAATAAATAAAATGACGTCATTTTTTTTTGATATCTTAATTTGTTTTTTATAAATTACAAACATTCCAAAAAAATTTCAGAAATTATTTAATAATAATTTAAGAAAAATTTCAAACATTTGTAAAAAATTTAAGTTAAAAAAAAAATTAACAAAAATTCAATCGGAAATCGATTGAATTTATTTTATTGAAAAAAAAATCCAGTTGGTTTAACAAAAAAAAAAAAGCCTAGAAAGGAATTTTTTTTTTATTTCTGAATTGAAAAAGAAATTAATATTCAAAAGGAAATCTTTTCATTTATAGCGAGTAATAATTTCGATTGGGAGAACAGAAGAACGAACAGGTTTTCGTTTATAATCAACGAGTTTTTGACTTCAATATTCGAAAGGCGGGTGTAAAAATTGGCGAAATATCAATGCATACCTAATGAACATTGGGAGGGAGAGAGAGTCACCTTTGACCCTTGGCAGGGGCAGGAGGACACCTTCATGGACCACCCAAACGAAAATCCACCATTCAGGTGTATTATTAGATTAGATGTTTTAATAATAGAGATGAATTATGTATGATTGAGGAGGCAAAGAATAAAAAAATCGGGAGTAGGATTACCTGAGGCTGCCTCTCCCTTGGATTAGGAGTTTCAAAAATAAATATATGAAGAATAAGAAGCAGAAGCAAAGACTCACCTGAAACAAAAAGAGAAAAAAATTCATTAGATATTATGAAAATTCAAACTTTTACAAGAGGCAAGAACAAAAAATTGTAAAAGATTTATTATTTTAGTTGGAAGGAATATCATCAGGACTATCTTACAAAATTGTATTATTATTAAGAATATTCAATTTTTGGTAGCCTTTATTTATTTTAATTGTCTGTTAATTAAAAAAAAAAATCCTAAAAAGCAAAAAAATAAAAGTTTAAGGAGTAAATTGATTTTTATAAGACTTCGGCATCTGAGGCAATACAGACTTTCAAACCATATTAAATATTTTATTTTTAAATAAATTTTAACGAGATATATATATATATATATATATTTGCTTTCGTTTTGTTTTTATATCCCGAGTAAAAATGATTAAAAATGATCAAGGGATACACACGCCCGCAGCAGATCTGCATAGTGACCCTTGAGGGACACAGGGATATACACGCCCGCACCAGGGACACACACAGTAGATTGAAAGTGACCAGAAGAAAAATGTGTGTCCCTGGTGCGGGCGTGTATATCCCTGTGTCCCTCAAGGTTCACTATGCAGACCTGCTGCGGGCGTGTGCATCCCTCGATTATTTTAAATCATTTTTACTCGGGATTGTTCTATTGTTTATATTAAATTGAGAAATATGTATTTTGTGTTTGTATTTTTGGCCCAATGGCGTGGGGCTAAATAGGCAAAATAAAAATAAAAATATTTGGTATTTATGGTTCAGGCATATTTATTTAGGGGTCAGAGGTTCGCTATCTGTACCAAGCGATGAAAGTTTTTCTAAATTTTTTTGATTATTTATTAATTAATTAGAAAAATGAGGATATTGGTTCTATACTGTTATTTAAGTATAAGTGTCTTATTCTACAGAATATTGTATTATTTGTATAATTCCTTTACTTAGTGATATGGCCTGCTTTTATTTATATACATATACTAGACGCAAAGCCCCGCCTTCGGCGGGGCTTTCCGTCTAGCGGGGGCTGCGCCCCTGGACCCCCTTGCTCGCCTACTTAGATACATACCGGTACATACAAACATTTTCCCTTTTCATTTTTATAATATAGAGATTATTTTAACGGTTAATTAATTATTCATGAACTTAAGATTTTTTGTGAATCATATCCTTTCCGAGACTCTCCCGGTACACAGACAAAAAATTTACGCCGATATTTTAGAATTCAAAATGTAAATAAATAAAAAAAGTCGTAAACATGGGTAAATATTTATATTTTGTTACCATGGCAACTATTTCTCCTAATTTTTATTTTTTTCATATTTTAACGGTTAATTACTCATTAACTTATTGTTATTTGTGAAACAAAACCTGTCCGGGATTCTCACAAACATACACAGAAAATTTCATCATAATTGGTTCAGTCGTTTAGGAGGAGTACAGTCACATACACACGTACAGAAGAATTTTATATATAAAGACTAGACGCAAAGCCCGCCTTCGGCGGGGCTTTCCGTCTAGCAGGGGGCTGCGCCCCTGGACCCCCTTGCTCACCTACTTATATACAAACCGGTACATACATTTTCCCTTTTCATTTTTATAATATATAGATTATTTTAAGGGTTAATTAATTATTCATGAACTTAAGATTTTTTGTGAATCATATCCTTTCCGGGACTCTCCCGGTACACAGACAAAAAATTTACGCCGATATTTTAGAATTCAAAATGTAAATAAATAAAAAATCGTAAACATGGGAAAATATTTATATTTTCTTACCATGGCAACCCTTTCTCCTAATTTTTATTTTTTTCTTATTTTAACGGTTAATTACTGATTAACTTATTGTTATTTGTGAAACAAAACATGTCCGGGATTCTCACAAACATATACAGAAAATTTCATCATAATTGGTTCAGTTGTTTAGGAGGAGTTCAGTCACATACACACGTACAGAAGAATTATATATATAAAGATAGGCTACTTATTGTAAAAATAATGTAATAATAGTGGATTTTTAAATATCGAAAAAAATCTTAAATAAATAAATAAATGATTAGGCTTTTTCGTAATAAATTTTTTTAGGGAATGATGTGCAGATTTCACATATTCCCCCCCTAGGGTAAAAACCCTAATTGCGACACTGTATGTTCGTAACTAAATACATATTTAAAACTTCACCAGTGTCCAATATATAAAAAAATTAAATAATTTTTTTTTTTTTTTTTATAAAAAAACATTCACACTTTTTCCTCATTCACACTCACACTCACACACACATTCATACAGTCTTTTCGGCAACTCAGGCCATTTAAGACTTTGACGATAACCGTTGTAAGGAATATATTTATTGTGGGGTCAGGCATTTCTATTTAAGCCATCTGGTATCCAAATGGCTTAAATAAAATCATCGGACTGCCTGGGTCCGAACCCGCGACGTTTAGTATAGGAGGCCTACGCGCTACCTACTACGCCACACCCGGGGGCAAATAAAAATTTTATTTTATTTTATTCCAGAAGATTAACAGAAGGATTTGATTGAGAAAAATAACTAAAGAAAAGAGTCTTGTTATCCATCGTATAAATATCAAATTCGGGTTCGTATCTCTGGACAAAATGAATGAATTTATTTTTTAAATATTTTCGGCATCTTAGGCCATATAGACTTTAATGATACCCAAAATATTTAAAATACTATATATATGAGGGTCACATTTATTTATATCATTTGATATCCAAATGATTTAAATAAATATTCTTGGGATCCGAACACACCTCCCTTGGCTTTAAGATTATCAATATTGACATTTGTACAACACATGGAGGAGGAGGATTGGATATATTAATATAATTTGTTACAAAATACAAAAAATTCCTTAATCATCACATCATTTAAATCGCTAAATAAAAAACATCTATTTGATATTTCATGCCTATATAAATAAATATAATTGCATATATCAATTAAATTAAATGTCAGATTGAAAGGTGTCACATTTTCAATATCCGACCAACGAGTAGTGAATTTGCACCCACTCCCACCATCGAAATTTAATAAGAGCCAAAGAGAGAGAAGCCAGAAGCTGCGATTGGCTGGCTGACAGCTCGTTACGAGTTACGCTTCCCAACGTCGACACCTGCTGGCTACGGATACGACTACAGAGCTCCTGTCTTATCACAACCACACCACACACATACAGAGATAACGAACTAAACATCACGTGCCAATTTTATATACCTCTCTCTCTCTCACTCACTCCTACGCCGACTTCTTGATGATTCCTATCGAATTTTTTTTTTCATCCTAACCCCATGGAATTTCTACGATCTTTTTTATTATTGAAACCAATTTTTCTTTCTTTTTCCATCCTATTATTAACTTATATATATTTTTTTTAAGTCAATTTATTAGTGTATAAGCATGGAATAAAAATTTTAAAAATCTGTTGTGATTGGTCGCACAGCACACAACTTTCTCTTATTTTTGATAATTGAAATTTGTGTTCTGTGCTTGTCACAACAGATTTTTTGTGTCAACATATATTTAATTTCTGACAGTAGGCCCTACATTATTATTAGATTCGAGATGTAAAATAAAATTTATAAACAGGGAAAATATTTATATTTTCTTATCATTTCTTCTATTTTTCTTATGAATCAGTGGCGTAGCAAGCTTAACTCGCGCCCGGAGCACAATACTTTTTTGACGCCCTACCCCCCCCCCCCATTCGAAAACCATATAATATTATATGTAAAATATACAAAATTATTATATTACACTAGCACAAATTTTCCAGAAATCAATTATAATAAAAATAAAAATTATCCCGCAATTTTTTGTTTTGCGAACCATTTGGCGCCTCTTTGTGAGTAGCGCCTTGGGCATGATGACCCCCCTTGCCCCCCCCTTCCTCGCTACGCCAGTGTATGAAATACAAAGGTAAAGTGCGCTTCAAATAATTTTGAGAGCAAAATGAGAATATATTTTAAAGAGAATCTAAAAAATAATTAATTTATGAATTTAATCAAAATCGTTGGAGTGAATTTAAAAAAAAAAAAAAAAAAAAAGCTAAAAAAGTTTATCAGGAAAGTACTAGTACTTTTTGGCAGCTTATTTTCACACCTCAGGGGGGTGCCTAACTTAAATATAATCTAATAGCTCAATTCCTTCATGCTTTATATTGAACACAAATACAGACAGACTATTTTGCGGGACTAAGGGGACCTAGAAACGTATTTCCATCAAAATCTCAACATTAAATTTTTGACAAGAATCCTATACTTTCTATAGCATATATATATATATAGGTAAGAGAAAGTAAAAAATAAAAATTTTGACTAAAATCAGTCAACCAGAGGGGATTTTTTTAAATTTTGTTTATCAACAAAATATTAATTACTTTTTTATTTCAGATAAATCTATACTAGCAATAATTAAAAACAAAGTTGTTTTTTTACCCCTAAAACTTTTTGTTTGTAATAATGATGATATTTTGTATCGGATTTTTTTCATACTTCAATCAGCAATTGGTTTTTTTTTTTTTTTTTTTTTTTTTTTTTTTTTTTTTTTTATTTCTCGCACATATTACGTTTATATACACACGTTAAATGAATAGCAGAGCTTTTGATAAACTTTGCCTTGGGTTAGAAAAAAAGACCCACCAACACACACATCAATAGATACGTAATATTTAAAAAAAAAAGGTCAATTGATGTCAGTCAACTTATGGCATTCTGCAAAACTCCATCTATTACTTCTAATAATAATATTTGGGCTGGGATGATAATTGGGTAAACTCAGAAAAAGCTATCTCTCTTCCTACTGTCAAACTTTCAGATTTCAACTTTGTATTTATTTTTAGTTAGACATTAACACGAAAATGTTTCGGCGATTGGTTGATGGAACAATTTTTTTTTTTGGAATAAAAATATCAGAGAGCTCTTTTTAAAATTAGAATATTTTTTTTAGAAACAATATTAAATTCCCTCTATTACCTATTTTGAATATATTAATATAAGAATTTTATTTAATTTTTTGGTTTCTGGGTCTCCCAATTTCCTAAATTTTTTTTTTCTGAAATGACGTCTTCAAATTTCTTTTTTTTTTTAATTTGTTGAAGGTGCGCGTCTCGAAAAGCCGTTAGAACAGGATTCAGTACCGAGTTACTCTAGGCGGCAAGAGATGGCGTTAGTTTTTCCCATAGGGATACAAGGGATTTATTCCATTTGATTTGAAAGATTCCAGCTAATTAATTAAGGGTAGAAAATTAATTATTTTTTAACACAGATTACTAATTTAATTATCTACAAGATATAGAGCGAATTGTTTTAAAATATTTTTTATTTAATGCGATTAATCTAAAAAAAAATTTTATTTTTTCGAAAATCAAAAAAAGGGCTTCTATAAGTTGTAGATATTTTAAATAGGTTTAATTAAAAAAAAAATTTGAGGTCAATAGCTTCGAAAATTGGTGTGCGTTCAGCCTTAGACCACATCCCTAATTGTTTCAAATGAGTGGTCAATTTAAATTAAATAAATTTTTCTCGTTTGGGTCCGGATCCGAACCCGGGCACTAGAAGCTATCTTCTCTCTGAGGTCACGGGCATATTTTTCCTTAACAAATTTTCTATTAAAAAAACTGTTTTTCTATAGAAAGGACTAAATGTTAACTAAAAATAAAATTTTCTAAATGTCATTAAGAGAATTTCAATTTTAGAAAATTTTTTATTTATCAAATAAATAAAAAAAAAATCGACCTTTTGTATTCGCCCTTTTTTCCAATATTCTTTATATTATATTTCTGGAAATATTCTCTCTCTCCCTCGGGTCACTCAATCTATTTAAATATCATCGAGTTTACCCATTTTTTTTTTTTTTGTGAGTTGGCAATCGTGGCAATCGGCCGGTTGCGTGTATCAAAGAAAAAAAAAAGGACCTGGGTTCGATCCCCAATTGACGTGACGTGACATCGTGTTAAACATTTGAAAATGAATGACCCTATTTGTTCTAAATGTAGATGTTATAATAAAAAATCTCACTTCTATCTATTCTTGAATTTATTACAAAACATGGAGACACAAAATTGATAAAAATTAATTAGATTCATAAACGAATAATAAAAATTATTAGAACCTATACAAACAGTATGTAGGTAAATTTTAATTTAATATTAAACCCGGTAACTTAGATAACCAATGAAAAAAAAAAAAATTCAATATCATTTTAAAGTAATGGGTTTGGAGAATAATTATTTTCATAAATTTTTTTCTCTGTGAGTTCCCGGAATCTTTGAGCCAAATTAAATATTTAAAAAAACTCTCAAACAGAAAAATTGGCCCCACTACGAAAATAACTTAGGTTCGGTTTCCCTTAAAACCAGATAGCCTACGAATTTTTAATTTTGAACAAATTAATATATAATAATTAATAGTTTGAGAAATAACAAAAAATTCCGGGATGACCGAGTTGGAGCTTGGTGTTTTTTTTTTTTAATATTTATTTATTTATTTATTTATTTATTTTTGATTAATAAAATCGGAAAAAACTAAAAGTGTTTTTCTATATTGCAAAAGACGAGATCAAAGGTAATTTGTTTTATATACCAAAAATAGTATATATTTAAAATATGAAAGAAATCGTTAGAGCGTCGAGAAAAAAGTACTAGTACTCGAAGTCTCCCATAGTTTAATTGGTACTTAAAATTTGAAATAAATCAGAGCGAATGTTTGAGAAAATTGGAAAAACTAAAAAAGTACACCAATAAAGTACTAATACTCAAGGTTTCCCAAAGACGAGATCAATTGTAGTTTGTTTTGTATGCCGCGAATAGTAAATATTTAAAATTTGAAAAAAAAAAATCTTTAAAGAGAATTTCGAGAAAAGTGGAAAAAACTAAAAAAAATCAGTAAAGTATTTGTCCCCGAATTTTCCCAAAGAAAAGACCTAGCCCAATTTCATATTGGTACCGAAAATTGTATATATTTAAAATTTAAGATAGGTTAAGATTTAATATTAATTTACTATAATTAAAACAAATTTCACTTTTTTAATTCATTTTTTCGGCTCCAGAGGCTTTTATAGTTTTATTTTACAATAATTCATTTAATTAATAGAGATGGCTACCGGGGGATGTTTCACACGCTTGTTTTTCGGGCCACCCAACCGAAATTGAGCCTTGCTATTAGAATTTTAAATATTAAATTCGTATTGTAAGGAGACCAGCGTGTTATAATTTACTTAAAGTCTAAATTAATGAATTTTTCTTTTTTTTATCATAATAATTATTACCAGGTACATGTACTCATAATTCACAAACAGTAAATTCATTAAATTCAACCTTTTGCAAAGTAATTTCCCTAATTATGAAAACGGATAATTTTAATTTTAACTTTCTTTATTTTCCTGTTTGGTACATATTTTAATTTTTATACAGAGATAATATAAAATATTTTAATATTTGGTTGGCATCGAGCAATGCTCCCAATTCAACTCCCCATGTTTGGACATTTTCGGTATATGTATATATAAGTTCACTGTATATATTTTTGAGGAAAAATTTAAAAAAAACCTCATGACCTTTAATTTGGTAAAGTAAGGTTGTATAAAAAGTGTATAAAGTAAAGTTTAGTTAAAAAAGTAATTAATCCCTGATATTAGTTCATTTGGATGGATAGAGATTTTCGTTTTGAATTTGTTGACTAATTCTGCCATATATTTGTCTAAGTCCTCTACGTCGAGGGCGACCCTTATTATATTGTTGTTTGTTAGGGGAGGTGGATTGGCGATTGCTCTGAGCGTTTTGTTCTGGATCCTGTGCAAAAGGTTCACGTTTGACTTGGAAGCGTGTCCCATCCAAAGCGGCGCTCCATAGGTAAGGTGTGTTCTTATCATGATCTTAAATAAGCCTATCTTCCACTCAACGTCGAGGGCACTCCTTGGATTCGTTAGCGGCCAAATGAGGTGACTTGCAGTGCGAGCTTTCTGTGCAATCTCGTGGATGTGCTTTGCCCAGTTTAGCCGCCGGTCAAGATGGATTCCCAGGTATTTTGCATCAGGTAGCCATTTGAGCGTATTTGCATCGAATACGATTTCCCAGTTAAGGTGTTTTTTCTTTCTTGTAAAGAGAATACTTTGTGTTTTGTCTGTGTTAAGTGTCAGCCTCCAGGTGTCAAAATATTCTTTTAGCGAATTCAGGTCCTTTTTTAGCCTTCTGACTAGACAGCGTATGTGCCAGTGTGAGTAGTAAATTGCCGTGTCATCCGCGAATTGCGCAAGTTCTGAGTACTGAGGTTTATGGATATCCGAAATGTATAAGTTGAATAGTAGAGGTGAGAGGAGTGACCCTTGTGGGGTTCCGTCACGGATTGGTTTCCAATTTGAAAACTCTTCGTTTACTTTTACTCTGAATTCCCTATTTTTCAGATAGTTTGATATGAGATTACAAAGCCGCCTGGGGAGACCCATTCGTAGTAATTTTACTTCTAGACCTAGGTGCCAGACACTGTCAAAAGCTTTGGCAATGTCAAGCATAATTAGTGCAGTCGGCTTTTTATTATGCTTCTTCACGAAATCGACAACCCTCGTAACTTGTTGTAATGATGAGTGGAGCTTGCGGAAGCCAAATTGATATTTTGGTAGTACATTTCGTGAATCCACTTCTTTTTGTAGCCAGTTCAGTATGAGTCTTTCGGCAAGCTTGCCAAGAATCGAGAGTAGGGAAATAGGCCTGTAGCTATTAGGTAGTTTACGGTCTTTATTTGGTTTTAGAATTGGGATTATTACCGCTTTTTTCCAATCGTTGGGAAAGTGCTGCAGTTCAAAAATTGCTTGGATTATTTTAGCAAGGAAAATGTAACACTTCCCTGGCAGTGACTTGATAAAGACTGGCAAGATGCCGTCGTGTCCTGGGGCTTTATTATTTTTAATTAGATTGATTGCGGCTTTAATGTCTTTCGGTTTAATGGTTGGTACCCTGCTTTCTTGAGATTCACTTTCTTCTTTTAGTTGACTCAGTTCAGTTAGGAGTGAATTTACATTGCTTAATGGGGTTTTATTTTTAAATTGTTTTTCATAACCTTGGGCTAAAATATTTGCCTGCTTTTTTGGACAGTGTTCTAATCCATGGGTTCCCTCTAATGGTCCAATTGATATTTTCTTTCCTTTTAATCTTTTGAGAAAATTCCACAGGTTCGGATTAGTGAAGGCCAACTGACTAATGCGTTGTTTCCAGGAATTCTGTCTCCAAACGGCCACATTGTATCGCACAAGGTGGTTAAAGTGGTTCATTTGATTCCTGTAGATGGGATCCCTGGTTCTATTCCATAGCCTTCTTGCTCTGTTTTTGAATCTGATTAGATCTTGGATTTCAAGTGGTAGGGGGTCAACTTTGTGGCCTAGTTTTTTCTTTGGGATTGCCATTTTGGCTGCTTTAATGATGTTTTGGGTAAACTCCTTGACTAATTCGTCTAGTTGTTCAGGATAATTTATTTGCTTTGGAATTTCTATTACTGAGTTGAGGTGGTGCCTGTATTTTTCCCAATTTGCTTCCCTAAAATTCCACGTTGTCCTGTTAGACCAATAAACGCTAGCTCTAAATTGCACCATTACGGGGTTATGGTCCGAATTAAGCTCGTGCCAGCTGACCGCATGTTTTATATAATTTGAAAACCCTTTTGTTAGTGTAAGATCAATGGTGCTAGGCAGTGTTTTTGATGAAGTGGGGTACCGTGTATGCTCATCCGGGTAGACGACTTCAATTCCTGACTTTAGACAGTACTCTAGGAGATTACGGCCATTTAAGTTAGATGTTCTACAATTCCAAGCACTGTGCCGTGAATTTAGATCCCCTGTGATGATGACTCTAGAGTTCGTTTGAAAAAGAGATTTTAATGCGTTAACATCTAGTTGCCTATTTTGTGCTGGAGAATTATAAGCTGCCACAAGGATAATTTTGCCTATTGGTGACATGATACTGGCTGCAACACATTCGAGGTGGCCTATATCTGGAGGAATAGATATTGTTTGAGGCGAGAGTTCATTCTTTATCGCTAAGATGACACCTCTTTTTGGTGGAGATCCATCATTTCTAAATAGGGTATATCCTGGCATGTAAATTTTGACAAGAGGGTCCAATCGAGTCTCGGTTATGCAAATGACCTTGGCGTTGCGTTTAAGAGAAAAGTTGATTAGCTCTGCACATTTGTATCTCAAGCCGTTAGCATTCCAATTCAAAATGTTAAGTTTTGTTGTGGGAGCCATTGATGAAAATGGGAATGCCTTTCTCCAGAAGGATGTTGATGAATTCCGTTGTGTTTTTTGCCTTCACTAGTGAATGGAGCAGTAAAATTAGTTTGTCAAATATTGATTTAAAGTCGACCTTGTTGATTAATGCAAGTGTTTCCTCGATTAGATTTAACTTTGGTTTCTTCTCCTGGTTGGCTATCTTACTATATTGTGCTCTATCACTTCCTACATTTGATGGAATTATTTCTTTTTCAGGAAATACATCCCCGTATCTACTGGACATTTTTGGAAAGTCACTTTTTTTCAGGATAGTCTCTATGTTAGAGTCTTGTTTGGGAGTGTTTTTGTTTTTGTTGGCCGCTCTTAGGTGTATTGCCATTTGAAGTTTAGGGCACTCAGGGCTATTTGCCCAGTGTGCTCCTAAACAATTGGCACAACTAACTGTATCTGTATTGCACTCGCTATTGCGATGCGCTCCTGAGCATTTTAAGCACCTCTCTTCACTGCTGCAGAAGGTAGAGACATGACCGAAGGACAGGCATCTTAAGCACTGTATATAACTTCTATTATTACGGTATTTTTCCCAGGATATGCATGTATAGAGTAAGTTCTTAATTTTAAGAATCTCCTTTGTTGAAGTGTCCGGAGAAAACATGCATATGAATTTCGGTATGTATATATTTTTAATTTTGTTTTTTAGTTGTATAACTTTAATTACTTTAAAGCCCATGTTTTCTAACTCTTCCTTAATGTCTAAGTCCGTGAAGCCATTACTAAGTCCTTTTAGAACCAGTTTGACCAAGGACTGCCCGGGTAATTGGTAGGAGTGAAAAGGAGTATCATTTAGTTTCAATATTCTAATAACTTCATGATAATCTTTTAAATTTTTTGTAGTAAAAATTGTGCTTTTGCTGCTACATTTGATATTCACTAAATCTGTACAATTTTCTTTAATAATCTTAAAAAATACTTTGGGGTTATCTGGATGCTTGTGCATTATAATTGGAGGAAGTTTTTTACTCACATGGTCAACATCCGCGTCAGGTTCAATTTGGATGTCCTCATCTAAAGGCTCAAACCGATTTGAAGTTGCCACGCTGATGTTGGATGCCGTGTCGTCATCAGCTGATGATGTCACTGACGCCTCTTCCTTCTTGCGTTTTTTGGTGTTCAACATTTCCGAAGTTGTGTCCTTAGAAGTTGAAGGTTTCGAGATTTCAGCCGGTTTTTTCAAGAACTCGCTTGAATTACGGGGCTCCTTGTGTTTATGTTTTTTGTTTTTAACCTTAGGCATTGTATGAGTATCGAGAGACCCCTTAGGGCTTATCTCTTTGTAAAACTTAGAAAATTAATATGGTGCGTGTAACGGGAGTTGAATAGAGTATTTTGGTACTCGTTTGTAAATTAATACTGGATAATTAATTAATTATAGTAATTATTTGGAAGACTATAATTTTTTGTGTTTATAAATAGCGTTGCTAACAACAAAGTCCATGAAAACGGATACCATAACAAAATTTTGTATGAATGTAAAGTTTAATTTTCTCTCTTTGCTTGTTGACAAACAAAATTCTCTCTCTTTCACTCGATCTCTTTAGTTCAGAGATGAATATTTTTTTCCAGAGAGAAGAAAAGAAATTCAAGATGTTTTGAGAAAATATTGACTTTTTCAACTAATAATAAAAAAAAAAAAAAACTAAAGGGATTCTTTGCGTGTGGCTGCAGTGAATAAAAAAATATTCAATATTATATATTTGAATTTGGATTTTTCTCTCTCTCTCTCTCTTTCTTGGTTTGCGTAGTATATTTCTATGTAAATATTTATTTTAAAGATGATTTTATTGAAAAAAGGATAGAGAAAAGAAAACGAGTTCATCGAGAATGGGATAGTAATGTTTAGCAAAATATGAAAAAATTATGAAAGAATCAAAAATATGAATTAATGTTTGAAAAATTAAAAATTTGACCAGAGAAAAAATAATTTTTTGAAAAGAGAAGCAGGCAATAAAATTCTTGAAAAATTTTTTAATATTAAAAAAACTTAGGAAATCAATGATAATTTTTGTTTAAATCAATAATCAATTGAAATAATTAGGGACGCTGTCTAAATGGCCTCAGATGCCGAAAAAAGAAAATAAAAATATTATAATTAAATTTTACAAATAGTTTATAATAATTTTTTTTTAGACATCTTGAGTCAATTAATTTAAAATAAAAGTTTGAATAATTTAAAAACAATTTCGTAGAAAATAATTTTTTTTTTTTTTTTTGTATAAAATTAAGTCAAAGAACATTTTTTAAGTTGTTCATATTATTATTATTATTCTATGATCGAAACTTAATAATTAGTTTAAGAGAGAGCTGATAATAAATAAATAATCCCTCTTTGGGGTAGATATTCCTTGTATTGTATATTTCATGAAGGAAGCCTTCAATTTTTATAAGAATACGTTATTTATAGTGAGAGAATTTGAATAAATAAATCATTACTCTGACGACGTCAGAGAGGTGAAATTCTACTATTCAGAAAGAAGGGGGTAAAGAGGGGACAATGGTTGTCTTTTCTTTGATCTTAAAAAAAAAAAATAATAATAATAAATTAATTTTTCGAAGCGCTCTAGAATAATAAATTAATTTTCAATTTAGTGACATTTGAAAAATGAAAATATTACTTCTAAGCAACGTGTCAGAAGAGATATTATTCTTATTGTTAGATAAACAATTCTGAGAACAAAAGTCCTGTTTTATAAAAATTTTAGTCCCAAACTTGGTGAGTGAATTTATTTCAAACTTAAATTTTGTGTTGCTATATATATATACAGAATTACAAATATTATCATAGAATAATTTAAAATTGTGTTACATATAAATTTTATCTGTAAGTAACCCGGTTTATGTTAAAATAAAAATTTAATTAAATTTGATTTTTTAGATGCATAATAAAAAATTCCGAATTTTGTATATATATTTATTTATATCAAGTAAAAAGCGGGAGGCAAAAAGTTTTTTTTTTTTTTTTTTTTTTTTTAAAGTGAAACATTTATTTGATCCTCTCAAATTTTTTCGCTCTTTTATCAGTATGTTTCGTTAGAAGCCGTGACGTCAAAGGCCGTGACGCTTCAAGCCATGACGTCACAAGCCGTGACGAAGAAAATTAGAAAGTTGAAATTTAATATAAATGACGAATTATAAAAAAAATAATTGTGAGATTTAATTATTCAATTGGGGCTCGGGGCTTGGTGTAGAGGTTAGCTTGCTAACCTCATATACCAAACGTCGCGGGTTCGGACCCCAGGCAGTCCGATGATTTTATTTAAGCCATTTGGATACCAAATGGCTTAAATAAGAATGCCTGGACCCCAATAATAGATAATTTCTTAAATAACGGTTATCGTCAAAGTCTTAAATGGCCTAAGTTGCCGAAAAGACTGTGTGAATGAGAAAAAAGTATGAATGTTTAAAAAAAAAAAAAAAAAAATTATTCAATTTTTAAATTTTAAATTTTTAAAATAATTTAAAATGATTCAAATCTTCAATTGTTGAATAAATATTGTTCTCAATTTTTAACATGCGTCTATTGATTTCCCATTTTTCAATTATTAAGTTCTTTTCTTTTTTTTCTTTTTTTAAAAAAACATTCACACTTTTTTCTCATTCACACTCACACTCACACCCACATTCACACTGTCTTTTCGGCAGCTCAGGCCATATAAGACATTTACGATAACCGTTATTTATGAATTTATATATATAGGGTCCAGGCATTTTTATTTAAGCCATCTGGTATCCAGATGGCTTAAATAAAATCATCGGACTGCCTGGGGTCCGAACCCGCGACGTTTGGTATATGAGGTTAGCACGCTAACCTCTACACCACGCCCCGTGGGCTCAATTATTAAGTTAAGATTAAAAACGCGATTTTAATACCCTTAATTGAATAATTTTCTGAAAATTTTCAGTTAAACGCCTACGATCCAAAAAAAAAAGTTTCACTTGCATCGTGGTTTCATAAAACCACACAAGGATTTTTTTAATTTGTTATGTCTTTTTCAGCATCTGAGGCCATCTAGATCCCGTTTCTGCTTATTTCAATTGAGTGGTAGCCAATTTACTTAACTTTCTCGCCAATATTGGTAATATAATTTAAGGGGAAGGGGAAAGTATTATGACCATAAAAAATCTAGTCCCTGAATTTTTTCACCTTCTTTCAGTCTCTCTCCCAATTACCTGAAATATTTTTGTATTTCTCTTTCCAGTAAGAATTTTTTCTATATAAAAATAAAATTCCGCATTAATTTCTTTATATTACAAAAGAAAAAGTCAAAGAAAAAACCGACATAAAGGGGAAGATTGAATTCTTTGATCTTTTCCAATTCCACTCTGTAATTTTTCTTGTCAATTTCTTTTTCTTTTTTTATAATTTTTTTTTTTTTTTTTTTTTGATATGTAGAATAAATTAATTTTCAATCGAACCACAAAAAAAAGATGACAATTTCGAGATAAATGGAATATTTTAATTAGTGTTAGTACTAGTGGGGATAAAATAAAAAAATAAAATAAAAGGGGGAGATAAAAAGAGAGTGGGAATGGAATCCGTATTTAATTTATTATGTTGGCAGTAATGCCATTCCGTTCGTTGCGTTTCTATGTGACCTTCTGGGGATTTTATTTATTTATTTATTATTATTATTATTTTTTTATAAAAATAAAATTTATTCATCATTTGATATCATTATTAAAATATTTCCCTTTGATATTATTATTATAAATTCATTTTTTTCTTCTCTCTCTCTCTCTCTCTCTCTTTTTATAAAATTAAATTAAATTTTTTAAAGTAATGAAAATAAAAAAAAAATTGTAAATTTAATAAAAATATAAGTTATTCCGCGAATTAAAATAAAATTGATTTAATTTAAGAAATTAAATTAAATTTTATATATAATACGTTAATTGAAGTTAGTCATCTAACTCTAAGTAAATCCTTGACCTACGGCTCAGAGATAGAGCATTTGGTTCAGGTATCAAAGGTCAAGGGTTAGCATCACGTCTCATGGGACAAAAATTTATTTCAATTGGATTGGCTACCTATTGGAAAAAGTAGCTTTAAACAGAGATATATGGGCGTAGCCAGACATCTTGATATAGGGGGCAAACACTCGTAAGGACGAGAGGGTGGTATGCAATTAATATAGAGGCCTACATAGATTATTAGTTATTTTCAAAAATATATTTTAATAAAAATTTATTTGCCTTAATAAGCTCATTTATAGCTGTATCAGTGTTTTTGCATGAGTGTTTATTCATCTCAGTGTATTTGTAACAGTGTTTTTGTATTATAAGTAAAAATTATTTAGAATATGTGAGGTTTCACTAACGTAAGTTGTAAATGAAAGAAATATTGAATTTCTAACTCGATATATTTCGGGCTATTAACCCATCTTCAGGAGTACATGTGACTGAGTGAATAAAAGAGAGTAGATGCTACCAGGCTTAGGTAGGAGGGAAATATATCGAGCTAGAAATTCAATATTTCTTTCATTTACAACTTAGTGAAACCTCACATATTCTAAATAATTTTTACTTATAAATATCCCACACAGCACGGAATATTGCAATCTTGCTCAATGTTGACAATATTGCGGCAACATTGATGCAATATTGCAGCTCAAACAGCAATATTGCTAGTTTGGAATATTGCCGCTGAATGTTGCCAAGATTCGCAATGTTTCTGCAACATTGCTGCAATATTTTGTGCTGTTGGGGATGTTACACGGAAAACCTACACCACTTTCCCTCCAAACTATTTTTGTATTATTTTTATTTATATTAGTGTTATTCGTATTAATGTTTTTTTTTTTAAATATTAGTGTAATTTGAATTAATGTTTTTGTATTCTGTTTATTTTGTATTAAAGTATTTTGTACAATGTTAAAACTGGCGGGATAGCCATGAACAACAGACAAAAAATAAAAAATAATAAAATAAAAATAGAATTTAAAAAAAGCCCTCGGGACATGGCGTAGAGGTTAGCGTGCTAACCTCATATACCAAACGTCGCGGGTTCGGACCCCAGGCAGTGCGATGATTTTATTTAAGCCAATTAGATACCAAATGGCTTAAATAAGAATGCCTGAACCCCATATATGTATATTTATCAATAACGGATATCGTAAAGTCTTATATGGCCTGAGTTGCCGAAAAGACTGTGTGAATGTGTGTATGAGTGTGAGTGTGAATGAGAAAAAAGTGTGAATGTTTTTTTTTTTTTTAAAGAAAGAAGAATTTAAAAAAAAATTCACAATAGGAAAAATATATATTTATTTTTAATAAACAAAAAATTTTCAGGACAAAACAGAGGGGCATTGGACTACCTGCCCCCCCTCCCCACGGGCTACGCCCAGATGTGTAAAATTGTTTTTTTTATTTTTTTTCTGAAACAAAAAAAAAAAATTATTTCAAATTAAATCAATTAAATTTACGCCAAAAGTTTTATTATTATTATTTTTTTTTTTTTTGTTGAATAAAAATTTTGTGTTTTTTTTTGTTTTGACATACAAACAACGAACGGATGCAAATTAAGACTAGGAATATGAATATATAACAATTTTTGTTTTAGAGAATTTTTTAAGCCTTTGCTCGTGCCTTTATCATCGAGATGCAATTGAGGGAATATTTAACGCCTGTTTTTTCCAATCTGCATGAATATTTAATTGAAAGTAAATAAAAGTCGATATTTGAGCGATGTTTATTTTTGCCGACGGCCAGATTACGTGCAGAATTAATATCTCCCTCTCTCTCTCTCTTTTTTTTCTATGTAATATAATGTACTAGTATATAGGAAGATAGATAGGTTCTATCAACGTGACCGGACTGTGATGAGGTCATTAGGGCTTTAAGGATGCTTTGGTTGTTGTAAAATAATTCAAAAAAATCAAATTTGCTTTTTGTTGTTGTTTGTTTCTATTTTAAATATTTATCTAATTTTGTTGGTTAAATGCCTTTAAAAGTTTATAAACTTTTGTCCCTTGTTGTAAATATGCAGATGTAAATTGGAATTTTCTGCTTTTAATTTGTGTTAATTATAATGGAGAAAACTTTTGTTTTTGTATTTATTTATTATTGTCGATAAAGGAATAAATAAATTTCTAACAGTAAATAGCCTAATTAGGTGAGTTTGTAATATTTTAAATAGTAGATAACGTTGGATTCAAATAATTCATATTTATGTTGTAAACGGTCAACTTTTGGTAAAGATCAATTCAACTTATGAGTGAAATAAAATTAAAACAGTGGACTATCAGTGACCACAGCAGTTTTTATTATTAATAGATTGGATATTTTGATATTTTATAGGAAGTATATTTAATTAAACTTCAGGATTAGAGGCGGGGAATGGAGGAGAAACACCGTAATGCATAATACACAACACAGTGTTCCGATCTGCTTCTAAGCCAATACTGAAGTTATATTAAATAGACTATTTGTTTTTATCCCTGGTCGCACAGCACACAACTTTATTTTAACTTCGGTAATTGAAAGTTGGGTTATGCGCTTGCCACTAGAACTTTTGTGTCAACATATAAATAGTTCTCTGGTATATAGGTAAAAGTAAAAATCTACAATAAGAATCTCCATCTTAAAGAACGATTTCGTTAAATGTTTGACGTTTTTTCCTATCAAAAATAGTCATTGTTACAAGTATTGAATAATTTTTTTTTTAATAGGAATTTCTTTAGAAAAGGAAAAAAGGGTAAGAAAGAAAGGGAAGGGAGACTTTGTAATTTGATTAAATTAACAAATTTGTGTGTTGGAATGTTGTTTTGTAACAGAGAGGAAACCCTTTGAATCCTTTAATCCGAATGAAATCTCAATAGCATCCCCCTACCCCTTGTGTGTTGTGTGCTCCTTCCTTTTAAAGGGGAGGAGATACTCTCCCTTCTCCCTCTCTTCTTGACCCTCAAAACAATTTCCCTCTTCTTCGACTTCTTTATTTTTTAACGGTTTACAAATTTAACAATTTTAACGGTCTATCTATGATCGAATCATCATAAAAGATTATAATAGTGAAAAAATTGTAAGAAATTTATAGAAGCTATAATCTGATCAAGTCACGTCATGTGACTTTTCCTTCGGTTTAATCTATTCTATGTATAATAATAAAATATCCGCCTGTCAGTGATGGAATTTTGAAAAATTGAGATTTCTCTATGCATTGTGTCGTCCTATTTGCTGCTCATGGGGATTCTAATAATAATTGAATGAGAAAAAGACATTGTATTACACCACAGTTCCAGGGGGGGGGGAGGGGGCAGAAGGTTCTTTGGACAGAAAAGAAAATTAATATTATAATTTTAATTTTAAAACTAATTTGAATCCGGAATTAAAATATAATAAATTATTATTTGGATTAATCTGCTAGAATGTGCCACTACTTCCCCGCCTTTGCTACACAAAAAATTTCGGACCAGCCTTTAAAAAAAAACGCTGGGACTGACACAGACTACTGACTGTGTATTCATCAGTTAGAGATACCCGGCTAATTAATGTTTCTGATTAATTTCCAATTTTTTTACTTTTTCAAGTTTAAAAATTTGAAATACACTTATCGCTCGTTAAAAAAAAAAAAAAAAAAAAAAACGATTTCTTTACCCAATTCCCCAGAAAATCGAATCGGCACAAATAATTTTGACTGGTGAAAAAAAATTATAATAAACAACGAAATTTTGAGTTTCGATATCAAAAGTTTCGATTTACACGTTTTCGAGGGATAGGTGTAATTTCATTATGTAGATTTCTTCATTTTTATAAGAACGTAGAAAAAAATATTAACGAGGCCAAAAGAGGAAAAAAGGGTTATATATTGAAGAAGAAGAGTAAAAAGATCCGTTATGTTGGCTTAAGAAAGAGGAGAGGGCAGAGAGAGAGAGAGAGAGAGAGAGAGAGAGAGAGAGAGAGAGGCCTGGGGCAGAGTTGGATGAACTCTAAGCAGACAGACAAGAAGGCAGCAGAAACGTTTCTATCTTCACAATTCATGTGACTGTGAACTTTCGAGAGACAAACGGTCACAAATGAACGTCATATCAATCAATCATCATCAAATTATATTAATAATTAAAAAAAAAAATTGTTCAATTTGTTCAAATAATTTTTTACACAGTTTTAGGGCCGGTTGCTTCAATTCTAATTAACTAGCTATGCCAAGGCTAATTGACTATGACTTTTATGAATTTTCAGTTCTAGCTAAGCTAATCATATGATTAAATATGAGCTCAAATCTTAGTTAGCTAGCTAAGACCCGAAGTTCGACTTAAGACTTAATTAAGGGGTGAAATTAGAAACACAGCCTGTTTTATTTAGGTTTTTTTTTAGAAATTATATAATTTTTGTTAATTTAATTTGTTTTAAATAATTATTTTAATTTTTAATATTTATTTTAAGTAATTTTAATTTTAATAATTTTTATAAATGATGCCTTGCTAACTTCACAAAACTTTCCTTATACCTCAGATATCTAATTATATGTGAATCTTTTTCTTTTTAACTGGAAGTTTAAACGTGTTCTTGTTTACTATATCGATGATTTGATATCTGGCGGATAAGTTTGTTAGTTGACTAGTGAACTAAAGCAACCCGCCCTTAAGGGTATAAATTGTGTCGAGCCAAAACCGAGGGTCTTTTTCGCTATTTTTTCGCTATTATTATTCAAATTTGCTGGGCTTTTGGCCAAGTGAACGAAACAAAACTCACTAACCCAAACGCAATTATGAGGATGCAGCGTTTCGTAACGCTTTGAGAATCATTAATCAAATTTTCTTAGAATTTTTTCCCGATTATTATTTTAAATAGACGAGATTAGATTTTTTTTAATATTCGTTTATGAGATATTAAAAAAAAAAGAACTAATTTATAACAGAATCTAATCTAGCGGTGATTTTTTTTTTTTTTTTTTTAAATTAAATACTCTTTAATTACTCGAATGAAAATATGTGTAAGCTTATGCTTGGAATGTTTTTTTCTCTTTCTCTGTGCCTGCCAAAAAGTTTATAATAAAATTATTTAATTAAAAAGGTTATATATGTGTATATGTGAATGTGGACAAGTAGAGAGAGAGGGGGAGAGATTTCCTAATGAATATATGACTTAAGCCCCTGACCTAAATTTAAACAAGTGAAAAATTTATTAAAAAAAAGAGAGTGGAGGGGGAGAGAAATGTGATTAAAATAATAATAATTAAAAACAAAAAAAAAAGGTAAATAATTTACATATATGTAAATGAATAATAAATTTGATTTGGTTAAATGGGGAAGAAGTGGGGATGATGATGAATTTCAATGGAAAAATAATAATATAGGGTGTACTAAAATAAAACATTAATGTCAAAATCTTTTCCTGTCAAATTTGAATATCCGATTTGGAGAAAGGGATCCGAAAGCAGACAACGTCAACATGTATTTCCAATAGCCCAGAAAGGGGTGAGGTTTATTAATTTTAATTAATTTATTAATATTACTTGAATCTTTTTTGAAGTATTTAAATAAATAAATTTTAAATTTGTATTTTGAATTATCATTAATATAAAAATTGGTGTGACTGGCGCACAGCACACAACTTTCTCTTACCTTCGGTAATCGAAAGTTGTGTACTGTGTTGTCCCCAGATTTTGTGTCGACATGTATTTAGTTTCCGACAGCACCGTTCATTCGATTTTCAAGATGTACAATTTATAAGTATGGGAAAATATTTATATTTTGTTACCATGGCAACCATTTCTCCTATCCTTCCCTATGAAACACAAGAGTAAAGTGGTCTTCAGAAGATTTCAATCGAAAATGAGAATATACATTTTAAAGAGCATCTAAAAAATAATTGATTTTTGAATTTAAAAAAAAATCGTTGGAGCAAATTTTGAGAAAATCGAAAAAAACTGAAAAAGTACATCAGTAAAGTACTAGTACTCTTTGGCCGATATTGATTAAAAGCTTATTTTCCGGTCCCGGGGGGTGTTTAACTTAAATATAAAATTTCAACCTCGTAGCTCAATTCCTTCATGCTTAAAATTGAACACACACCCACACACCCACCCACACACCCACCCACACACCCACCCACACACACACACACACACACACACACACACAGACAGACCATGTCGCGAAAACCACTTTTTGGATTCAGGGGACCTCAAAACGTGAAGATCCATCAAAATCTCGACATCGAATTTTTGAATGAATCAATATTTTCTCTATATATATTACATATATAATAGGAAGAAAGTAAAAATATGAAAATTTGGGGATAGAATAAATAAATTTGATCGGTATTAGATTCAGTAGGCTTAGTGCTTGTCTCGGTTTAACATCCACGAGCTTGGTGGCTGTTTTTTTCTTTCTAGCCAAGGTCAGGGCTGTAACCAGGTAAAATCTCGAGGCCTAATCTTATGGTTGAAACAGCCAAAGTTATTAATTATACTTGTCTATAGCTTGAAGGTTTTCGGAAGATCTTCGGAAGAAAATATTTAATATTTGCTCAGAAGACTACATCTTGTGGGTACGTGGATGGCATCCACGAGCTTTCCAAGTTGGGACATGCAGTTCTTCGTTCTTCTGTTCTTCTGTATGTATGTCTCTATTCCTCTTTTCAGCAGACGTCAGACTGTGCGACGGGCCGGCCTGTTGTATCCTTCTCGGTCGCAAAAACGCATTATAGGTTTGGAGGGAAAAAGTAAGGTCAGCCGACCCCGCATCGCGGGAATAAGGCGAGAATAGAAGAATAAGATAAAATATTTAATATCTGGAAATGTTATTAAGGACTGGCGACTGCATTGCAAATATTAACAGTTTCGGTCTTACTAAAAACCATCATCAGGCGTTAAAGGTTGTAACCTCCCCCCACCCCCTGGCTCATGCCCTGTGTCAGGTCTATCGAGATTTAGTTGTCTTTTTTTTTTTTTTAACAGTCACACTTTTTTCACTCTCACACACACATACACACAGTCTTTTCGGCAACTTAGGCCATATAAGACTTTTACTATTAGTTGTTGAATTTATTGTTCCATTTGAATCTTTTTTTTTTTTGCAAAATTATTTTGTTCATCCTGAATCCTCCACAAACACTATATATTTTTCAATTTGTTTAAGGTCTTTTTCGGCATCTGAGGCCATTTAGACTTCGTCCAAATTGACTGGTGTTTTGATTTGAAAATTTTCACCTGAGACGGGATGCGAACCCTCAACCTTTAGTACCAGAACTCAATATATAGGCCTATATATATATATATATACTATATAGATAATATAAAGCGCTAGCGGCTGACTTCCTGCCCCTGTGAGTCCGAGCCAATCAAGGGCGCTGACCCCGAAAGGCGGGCTTTTCCAATTGTTTAAATATATTTAATTTAGAATTGCCACTGGTACTTTTAATATTATAAATTAATTAGAAATATAATAAATTCCCATCAATTCAATAACTTAATAACTTTCACCAACCAAATTATAAATACACTTAGACATATCAATAAAAACGATCTTTCTTAGGCATAATAATAAAATAAGATTGAGAGAGAGATGTAAGTAACCCGGACCCACCCGATGCTCTTCTCGCTTACTCTTCTTCTTATCTCTCTTCTATTTCTTATAAGTAGGAGGAGAGGGCGGATCCCAAGTTAACTTGCACGTTTTTTTTTTTTTTTTTTTTTTTTTGCCAAAATTATGATTACAAGAAGGCGAAATCATACTTATGGAATCAAAATGTCGAGACTTGTTTTTCAACATTTTTTTTTTAAACACTTTTCACTTATTTTATAACTAATACTTTCTAATTTGAATTATTATTATTATATCTAAAATTGATTAATCAATATATGTTAGATTTATATAAATGTTGAAAAAAAATTATGTAAATTAAAATATGCAAAAGAAGAGGAAGTCAACGAGAAGGGTAGTTTTTATCGAAATAAAAACTCCCAAGCGTGAAACGTTTCGGTTTTTCACGCATCGGGTGTTAGGGGGTTCGCCTTTTGCATAATTTTGTGCTATAAACAGCCAACTTTTTTTTTTCATCTTAAAGAATTAAAAGTTTATAATCTATATGATTTAATATTTTTTTGAAGTCGCTTTTCATAAAAAAATTCTACCTATACATTTGTCTTTTTTATGGAAAATAAGTGTATGGGGTCATTTCTTAATCCGAAGAATTTCCAAGTTGCAATATAATAAATTTATATTCTGATTAAATTGAAAAAAATTAGTCAAAATAGGCATTTCGCAATCCGTTAACTTTGTTTCGAATGTTGTTATATATTCACCACAAATAAAGATGTATAATTTGAGAAAATTCCGGCCTTTTCGGGTTAATTATTTTTCTAGAATGCCCGTTCTTATTTCAAATAAAGGGTATTTACTGGTCAGAAACAAGTAGGCCCCTAAAGGAAGTTTTTCTAGTGGCCCTTAATTTCATTTAAAAACAAATGTTTGTATAATAAAATTCTAAAAGAATTTTACTCCAATCATTATAAAATTTCAAAATGGCCAGTTTTTTAAACAGTTGTACAGGGAGGGACAATATTAAGTCCCACTTATACGTTTTCTACGTGTGATTGTTTCATTGTTTAAAAAAAATATATATATTTATTAATGGAAACTTTCATGATTCAAACCAAGAAAATTTCCAATAAAGATTTTCATTTTCTTTTATAAAAACAATGAAATAATCACAAGTAGAAAACGCATGTGTGGGACTTAATATTGACCCTCACTGTACTTATGAAAAACATTTTTTTCAAACACAAATTTCTATTTTGAAAACAAAATTGTAGCTTATTTTTATTTTTTAATTTATTTAAGGCATCTGAGGCCATTTAGACTCTGCCCTCTATTGATTTCAATTGATTGGTGTCCAATTCAATTGAAATAAATTTCTCGCCTGGGATGCGAACCATTGACCTTTGGCACCAAAAGCTAATAATGGATGCTTGGCAAATTTTCTGTAATTTGTTTTACTAACATGCAAAAATATATTTATTAATGGATCATGAATTTCGAAGCAATAAGTATACGATCTAGTCGAATTTTATAAAATCTTCAATCAAAGTCTATATATAAAACATATAAACTAAGAATATGATAAAAATGCACGATTTTCATTTGAACAATCGGTGTGTTTATAAGAAAATAAAATTAAAAATCTAGAGCATAGAACCTTGAAGGATTTTTTTCCTTTTTCAATTTATCCCCGTGTGATTGCCGATTCAGGACAGGAGTAATGGATCCGGAGAGAGAGAACAGGTTGAGCCCCTCTCTCTCTCTCTCTCTCTCTCTCTCTCTCTCTCTCTCTCTTCTCTCTCTCTCTCTCTTTATTATAAGAGAGAGAGAGATACTAGCACTTGTTTGAGGAAACCTGATCAGGTAAAAACTTCTGGGAAACGGATATTTCTAAGAAATACGAATCCATTCTTGAAAAAAAGAGCCCTATCCTATTTTTTATGCAAATTCTCTTTATATCTCTCTCTCGCGCTATCTACTAGCTATTATTAGAAATGTATAAATTAAAAAAGAAAATTATAGGTTCTATCTCGTTAAATATGCAAAAAAATTTATTCTTAAATAATAGAAGATTAAAAAGTTATTCAATTCACTCGTCTATTGATTGAATATAAACCGAATACTAATATCAATAATATTATCAGATCCTTGGCATCTTAAAAAAATAAAACAAAAGCAATTTAAAATAATTTACAAAATGAATTTTTGCACGCCTATAAGTAAATATTATAAGCTGGACGAATACATCAAGAAATAATAATAAATTAGAGATATATTCTGATTTATTTCAATTAGATTGGCTATCAACAGAGTCTAAATGGCGTTCGATGCTGAAAAAGATAAAATACCCTCATATTTGGTACAAATATAAGTGTCAATAAAAATTGAATAATATTTTCGAAAGTGAACTATTGCTCCTTAAAACATGACTACTAAATAGAAAAAATTTTAAAATTTCTCTCTCTCGATAAATGGAAATTTTTTAAGAAGATAATTTATTATTTAAGTAAATACTGTAAAAAAAAACCTTTTAAAATCTAATTTAAATGAATTTCCTCCCTCTCAAAAATGGCGTATTCTCTTCTTGGATCTCAATTTACTTGATAAATAAATATATTTATATTATTTTTTAATCTTTTAAAAATAAAATCCTTTATTAAAAAATCTCTATTTACTTGTAACGTAGATTGGACAAAAAAAAAAAAAAATTAAGTAAATACAATTTTAATAACGATTCCCTTGAGTAAAATTTTCTCTTTCTCTTTTATCCAATATAAAATTGAGAGAATTCATCCTCAGTTTATTTTTGTTGTTGTTTGTCTTAATAATACAAAAAACAAGATAATTAAAATATTAAATATTTATTGATTATTCGGTTGTTTTTCTGATTTAAGGGTAAAAAAAAAAAAAAAAATACTTATTTAAATTATATTGGATGTCAATTAGCGAGAACAGATTAACTACACAGGAAAAAAAATAAGAATTTTCAATCGTTTTTCATATACTTTGGTGCTTGAATTTTAATATACCAAGTTTTAAATAGAAATGCCTGAACCCCCAAATTGATATTTGAATTACAACGGTTATCGTCAAAGTCTTAAATGGCCTGAGTTGCCGAAAAGACTGTGTGAATGTGTGTGTGAGTGTGAATGAGAAAAAAGTGTGAATGTTTAAAAAAAAAAAAAAAAAATATACCAAGTTTGTGAAATCAAATTCATAAACTAGTTTATTAAGTAAAAAAAAATCTGGTGTGACTGGCGCACAGCACACAACTTTCTCTTACCTTCGGTAATCGAAAGTTGTGTACTGTGCTTGTCACACCAGATTTTTTGTGTCGACATGTGTTTAGTTCCCGGCAGTAGGGAATATTTGAATTCAGATGTAAAATTTATAAGTATGGGAAAATATTTATATTTTGTTACCATGGCAACCATTTCTCCTATCTTTCCTATGAAGCACAAGAGTAAAGTGTGCTTCAAACAATTTTGAGGGCAAAACGAGAATATACATTTGAAAGAGCATCTAAAAAATAATTGATTTTTGAATTTTAATCAAAATCGTTAGAGCGAATTTTGAGAAAATCGAAAAAAACTGAAAAAGTACATCAGTAAAGTACTAGTACTCTTTGGCCGATTTTGATTAAAAGCTTATTTTTCCGGTCCCGGGGGGTGTTTAACTTAAATATAAAATTTCAGCCTCATAGCTCAATTCCTTCATGCTTAAAATTTGACACACACCCACCCACCCACCCACAGACAGACCATGTCGCGAAAACCACTTTTTTGGATTCAGGGGACCTCAAAACGTGAAGATCCATCAAAATCTCGACATCGTATTTTTGACATGAATCCAATACTTTCTCTCTATATATATATTACATATATACATAGGTAAGAAAGTAAAAAATCTGGTGTGACTGGCGCACAGCACACAACTTTCTCTTACCTTCGGTAATCGAAAGTTGTGTACTGTGCTTGTCACACCAGATTTTTTGTGTCGACATATATTTAGTTCCCGACAGTACGGAACATTTGAATTCAGATGTAAAATTTATAAGTATGGGAAAATATTTATATTTTGTTACCATGGCAACCATTTCTCCTATCTTCCCTATGAAATACAAGAGTAAAGTGGTCTTCAGAAGATTTCAATCGCAAAATGAGAATATACATTTTAAAGAGCATCTAAAAAATAATTGATTTTTGAATTTAAAAAAAAAATCGTTGGAGCAAATTTTGAGAAAATCGAAAAAAACTGAAAAAGTACATCAGTAAAGTACTAGTAATCTTTGGCCGATTTTGATTAAAAGCTTATTTTTCCGGTCCCGGGGGGTGTTTAACTTAAATATAAAATTTCAACCTCCTAGCTCAATTCCTTCATGCTTAAAATTGAACACAGACACACACACACACACCCACCCACCCACCCACCCACCCACCCACCCACAGACAGACCATGTCGCGAAAACCACTTTTTTGGATTCAGAGGACCTCAAAACGTGAAGATCCATCAAAATCTCGACATCGAATTTTTGACATGAATCCAATACTTTCTCTCTATATATATATTACATATATACATAGGTAAGAGAAAGTAAAAATATGAATCAAATTTAAGTAGCTTAAAAAGTATGATATTCTTAACATAGTAAGTAGTCGAGATGCTAAAGGCGTCATACATTTGAAGGGAAGAAAGCAACAACTCTAGATAAAACCTTATGGCTTATGGATATCCCTTGAAAATTTTTAACATCTTTTGAGTATCTTATTTATATTTGTGGCTGCTCACCTAACGTTAAAACGGAACAATAATTCTCTCTAAGAAAGCTAATGAATTTTCATTAAATTATAAACAACACTTTTTTCTTTAATCAGAAAATTTTGTTGAGTTGTTAAAGAAGAAATGCTTACTAATAAAAAATAAAGCGGGATAGGATGAAAGCGGAGTCTGGGTCCATCTGGGTAGAGAAATTTAATCCCACCCCCACCACCTTCCCTTTGATAATACAAAATGCTAAGACTAAGGCCTGATAAAAAAATCTTTTGATGACTGATGTGGTAAATTAATAAACCGTTTTGTTTATATATAAATCTGATCCATCTTTCTTTGAGGTTAATTTTATCTTATTTAAAATTCGATATTATTAATAACAAAAGATTTATATTTCGGTTAAATTGAGTGTATTGTGTGTGTGTGTGTTGATAATGAATTCTCTACCAGTAAATAAAATATTTAAAAACAAGCATAACCTGTTAAAATCATAGCGTTAAATTAAATTTTTCTACTGATGAATTTCGATTTATTACTTTCTCTTACCTATGTATATATGTAATATATATATAGAGAGAAAGTATTGGTTCATGTCAAAAATTCGATGTCGAGATTTTGATGGATCTTCGTTTTGAGGTCCCCTGAATCCAAAAAGTGGTTTTCGCGACATGGTCTGTCTGTGGGTGGGTGGGTGGGTGGGTGTGTGTGTGTGTCTGTGTTCAATTTTAAGCATGAAGGAATTGAGCTATGAGGTTGAAATTTTATATTTAAGTTAAACATCTCCCGGGACCGGAAAAATAAGCTTTTAATCAAAATCGGCCGAAGAGTACTAGTACTTTACTGATGTACTTTTTCAGTTTTTTTCGATTTTCTCAAAATTCGCTCTAACGATTTTGATTAAAATTCAAAAATCAATTATTTTTTAGCTGCTCTTTCAAATGTATATTCTCGTTTTGCCCTCAAAATTGTTTGAAGCACACTTTACTCTTGTATTTCATAGGAAAGATAGGAGAAATGGTTGCCATGGTAACAAAATATAAATATTTTCCCATGTTTATAATTTTGACATCTTAAATTTCTAATATATTGGCGGAAACTAAATATATTTTGACACAAAAAATCTGGTGTGACAAGCACAGAACACAACTTTCGATTACCGAAGGTAAGAGAAAGTTGTGTGCTGTGCGCCAGTCACACCAGATTTTTTATTTATATTGAATGAAATTTATTTATTTAATTTTAAATAAAAAATAATAAAGGATGAGTCATTGGGGTAGGAGGGTATTTCTCTATCTAAACCCTAATGCCCTTCTAAACCACTTCCTTCGAACAAGGGAGACGTCAAGTTTAATTAATTCGTGAAAACCAACCCTTGATGGCTCCATTATTCAAATTTTCCAATAACAATAAAGAGATGGCCAGGTCAGCAGATGGCTTTCATGCCTACGCTCATATTCACACATTCATAATATTAAAAAAAAAAAAAAATTTATTCATTTCTTTAATATTGAATATTTTAACGTTTAGCTGAATTTTCTTTATTTTCCATGCGTACACATTATTAAGATAAAAAAAAAAAAAAAAAAAAAAAAAACTGGGAAATAGCTTACTAATTTATAATTCTTCTAAGAAAAAAATTTAGTGATTGGTAGGTATGGAGGAGGAAGGAATATAAGACTATAAACCCCCATGGATTTAAGCATTACATAACAATTAATGTTGTTTTAAACCGTTTCTATATGTTATATGTTTTTAAGGTGCGCGTCTCGAAAAACCGTTAGGACACGATTGACTAACGAGTTACTCTAGGCGGCAAGAGATGGCGTTAGTTTTTCCCATAGGGATACAAGGGATTTATTCCATTTCATTTGAAAGATTCCAGCTAATTAATTAAGGGGAAAAAATTAATTATTTTTTAACACAATGATTACTAATTTAATTACCTATAAGATATAGAGCGAATTTTTTTAAAAATATTTTTTATTTAAGCTTAATGCGTTTAATCTAAAAAAAAAATTTATTTTTTCGAAAATCAAAAAAGGGCTTCTATAAGTTGTAGATATTTTAAATAGCTTAAAATTAAAAAAAAAAATTGAGGTCGATAACTTCAAAATTGTGGCCGCTGGAATCTCTCAAAATTAGCACCCGAGATGCGCACCTTAAACCCTCGGGTTTTGGTGTACTTGATAGCGTGCTGGCCTTCTTTACCAAGGGTCGCGGGTTCGGATCCCGGGCAGTTTTATTTAAGCCATTTGGATATCACATGGCTTAAATGAATATGCCTGGACCCCCAATATATATAACAATATAAATACGGTTATCGTTAAGTCTTATATGGCCTGAGTTGCCGAAAATGTGTATATGTGTGGGTGGGAAAAAAAGTGTGTGTTTAAAAATATATATATATAGGCAATATGATTAATAATTATATAATAATAAAAATTTTAATAATTATAAAATTTTATTAAGAAGAGAGAAAAGACTAGAGTGTGCACAGTTATGTCGAAACAAAGACTACTGTATTGCTTCCTGATTTAATTAGTGATCCCTGAGAAAACGATAAGTGGTGGGGATAAAGATGAGGAAGCAATAGGCTTTATTTCCAAATAACTGTATCTACTCTTATCTCTTCTTACTAAAATTCTATTCTTCTTGAAAAAAAAAAAAAAAAAAAAAAAAAAATATATGGATATTGTAAAATAAAATTGATGTAATAATTTAAAGACAAAATTGAATCGTTGACAATTCGTTGGGAGAAAAAAAAAATTTTGTTTTTATTCGGTTCTCGCCTTTAGCCTGCCACACATCAAAAAATCATTGCTCTAATCAATTATTTTTTTTTGATTCCTCTACCCCCCTCCTTCTTTGACCACTCCTATGTTCAATTATTTGAATCTTACTCGGCTATTCATGTATTGTTTGTACTCAAATAGGACCGATTGATAAATCGAATTAAAATTTCATTGGTAAAAAAAAAAAAGTTTGATCAAAAATCATTAAACTTTTGATATTAATCCCTCAACCGGAAAAAAATGGCTGATTATTTGGTGCTTACTTAATTGAAAGCAATTATTATATACCGCGTGTATATAAGTGGCGTTTTGGTAAAAAGGAAAAAACTACACAAATTATTCAAAGTAAAAAAGGTCTAATTTGATTTTATAAATATTAGATAGAATTTTCTTCTATATAAATATTTTTTTTGTTTTGAATTAAGCCTATCTAGATGTATTGAAAAAATATTAGATAAAAAATAGAAACCCACAACCAGGGAAACAAATAAATTGAAACAATTTTAAGGAAAAATAGTCGAATAAGTTACCAATAGAATTAGGATTTATATTTTTCTTATTAATATTAATATTACGCCTAAAAAAAAAAATTGAGAGATTAGAAAGAATGAGTGGGGGAAGTTTTTGTTATGACGTCATATCCCGATAATAGACTAACAAATGAACAAATTTATTTGGAAATAAATAAAATAGAGTGGAGCCCTTTAAGCCCTTAATGTGTTCCCATTCAAATCTAACTGTTCACTTCGATCTATAGATATAAACAAACTCTCTAAAAGCAAAAGCCTAAATAAGGACAGAGATAGAAAATGTCCCGTAACTCTCTCTCTCTCTCTCTCTCTCTCTTAACTGTATAGAGCTATACAAATCAATGATTATCAGAAATTATTTGAATAAAAATTTGATGTTTTACCAAAGGAAATTTCATAGATGATATCAAAAAAAAATTATTTATATCTTGTAGAAAGAGAGAAATCCATTGTTAGGAAAAAAAACTTTTATCAAATTAAAGTGAAAGAAAAACCTTTTAGAGAAATGAGAAATCAAATGTCTTTTTTAAATCAAATTTTTTTAATATACCCAGTAAACATTTTACAGTATTTATAGTATATATTTTACAGTAGTAAACATTTTACAAATTATCTAATAAAAAAAATATTTGGGATTTAACGACATAATATACTGTATATACACATATTGTGTTCCAGGTACATTTATTTTTATTTGGTATCCAATTGATTTCGATAAATCTGCCTGGCATCTTGGGAAACCACCCCCCCCTCCCCTTGGCATAAAGTCATCAATATTGACATTTGTCACTATATCTAAGTTGGCCTCGGGAGAGAGGACTATGGACTTTAAATGATTGCTAATATTTTTTATTTATTATACTTAGGTATATTTATATCAACAAATTATTCAAATACATTTCAATTTTTAACATATTTAGCCTACTTTTTAAAACCTATGACTAAATTTTATTGATAGAAAATAAATTTAAAGAATCAAATTAAAATCACCTTAAATAATTTTACTTAAAAATATAGTATTTTAAGATGATCATGGGTGTAACTAGGGGGATGCCGGGAGGGCATGACTCCCCCTCCAGAAGGCTCGTGCCCCCCCCCCTCCAGAAAGCTCCCTGCCCCAAGGAAAATTGAGAAAATATGGGGCTAGGCCCTCCGGAGAATAGCTGGTCCCATGGTTTTGGGGGGTTTTCTCCCCCCCAGCCAAATTCTCTAGTTATGCCCATGAAGATGATATTAATTTGTAAACAAAATTAAATTTTTCTAATATGTATATTTTATTTTGTTACTAGTTATAGCCCAATGGCTGGTAAAAAATAAAAAAAAAATAAAAATAAAAAATTTCGAAAAATCAATCCTAAATATATTTCCATCATCTTCTAAAAATAATAATAATAATAATAATAAATTTTGTAAAGCAAATTTAACTAGTTTTTTTTTTTTCTTTTTTATTGAGTATTAAGTCGAAATGTTTTTGAAAATATACTTGCCCTTTTCTAAATATATGCATTCAGAAAAATAAATCATATTTTACTAGGCTAGACATAAATTTGAAGAAAAATTTTAGTGAAAGAAATATGTTTAAAAAAACATAAATGGATTTATAAAGTTTTCAGCAAATTCTAGCATTAGTAGGAGTTAATATTATTGACAATTAAAAGAAATAAAAGTGCAATTACTAGAGTATAACTTAGCAGAAATTAAATAAAAAAGATAAGCTACTAATAAAAAATAATTTTTTTTTCCCGAATTAGTAGGCTACCAAATTTTTTGAAAAGAGAAAGTAAAAAAAAAAAAATATTTGATTGCGAATTTTACTGATGAAAAATTGATTACCCTATAGATGAAAGAAAAATATGGCAGTTAATACTTGATGTTGCGTGAAATAACCCTCTTCCCTGAAGCTTCAGACCAGTTAATTTTTGTATGATAATATTTAGATAAAATTTTATTATTTTCACTTTTTTTTTTTTTTTTTTAATATATCCCCAGAGAGAGAGAGACAGGTATAGTATAGTAGAGATGATATATGGAATAGAATTTATTAATATTTGCCCCCGTATAGAATGAATGACTTTGAAAAATCGTCAGAGCACACACTCGCACACACACTGATACAATTCAACCCCCAAAATCGCCTCTCATAATTGCATACTTGTTAATATAAACATTATGAAAAGGGAGAGGGTTTGTAGTATTAAAAAAAAAAATAAAAAAAAAATAAAAATTTATCTCTCTGAGGGAGAGAAGAGATAGAGAGAGAGAGAGTTTGTTACACACATTTCATTTCGATGGTTTTGGCCATTTGGCCTCAGGCAATTTTTGACCCTCGACCCGTCCTACACCCCTATTCAACTAGATAATAACATTTATAAAGAGAGAGGGGGGAGGGGGGGGGGCAGAGAGAAAAATTATATTGTATAGTTGTTAATAATAATAATAATATTTTCGTTTAATTTCAAAAATAAATAATGTAAAATTAAAAAAAAAAAAAAATATATTGTATTAGACGTATTAATAATAAAGCTAGAATATATCCCATCCATAATCGTTAGGTGTTTTATTTTGAAATTTTTTATTATTATATTAAACTTAATAATTGTTTTTTTTTTTTAGCGAAGTCTGAAAAATCATCATAAGAATTTTATTTAAATAGAAGAAAAATAAAAAATAGTTATCCAGCTGAAAGTGTCTGGCTAGAGAGTATTTCACTTTTTTTTAACACTCACACACACATTCACACAGTCTTTTTGGCAACTCAGCCATCAGCACCAGAACGGCCTGACCTACATTTCACTTTTTTGGTTTTATGCCTTAGTATCTATTAAATGGTGAATTACAGAGCAGTACTGTAGGTACTACTGAATCATGAGTAGCAGTACTATATCATGAGAAGTACTGTACTACTCTGGAATTCACCATTTAATAGATACTAAGGCATAAAACCAAGAAAGTGAAATGTGGGTTAGGCCGACTGGCGCTGATGGCCTCATATAAGAGTTTATACGATAGCCGTTATTAAATATGTATATATTCCAGGCATTCTTATTTAAGCCATTTGGTATCCAAATATTATACCGGGTGGGCCATTAGTGCGTGGACGGAAGATTGTGGGCTTATTAACGGACATTTTTAAAGTTTGTTGATCGTATATAATGTGGGGCCTTTAGGGCTACAAATTAAAAATATTTTTGTTCCAATTGCACTTTTTATACAGGGTGACCCATATCAAAGTTATGTTTTTTTAAATGGAACGCCCTGTATATTATTGCATATTTGGATTCTACGGCCAATTTTAGTATGAGTTTATGTCATGCAATGTATTCCAAACCAAACCGTTTAGCCGCAAATCGGGTTTTTGTGAAAAAACTACTGTCTGAAAAAAATTGAATATCTCGCGAACCATAATACCTAGGGGGCTGTTCTTTTGTGATCTTAGTAATCATGAAATGTACTAATGTGGGCCAGATGGGTAGCCCGGAATTATTCTTATGTTGGGGGATATGGCTATGCCAATTTGGAAAATTTCAAACATGGATAACTTTATTTTTTCAAATGGAACATGCTACTTTTTTGATGCCAAGGGACGTGAAATTTAATTCTCTTTCTGCTGATATAAGGTTGTCTATATCTATCTTTGGTAGTTTTTCTTTTTATTCCAAAATATCTGATAACGAAAAAAAAAATACATTTATTATAGACAAAACCATTTAAAAAAACAATCCAAACTCAAACAAAATTGTAATAAATGGAAAAGATATGCTAAATATTCGAAAATGTATTGAAATTTCCTTTAAAATCATTTATTTGAACTTCCCGAAAAAGAAATTAGGGTTATGTTTAGGTTAGGAGGTGCGCCATCTTGTTGAAAAATCATACCCTAATTTTAGCAAGCAAGGGCTTCTTCTAGGAGTTCAAATAAATGATTTTAAAAAAGAGCTACTACATTTCGAATATTTAACATATCTTTCATTTATTACAATTTTGTTTGAGTTTGGATTGTTTTTTAAATGGTTTTGTCTATAATAAATGTATTTTTTCGTTAATCAAATATTTTGGAAAAAAGAAAACTACCAAGATAATATAGACAAGCCTTATGTCATTAGAAAGAGAATTAGAATTTCACGTCCTTGGCATCAAAAAATAGCATGTTCCATTGAAAAAAATAAAATTATCCATGTTTGAAATTCCAAATTAAGCATAACTTATCTCCCAACATAGAATAACTCAGGCATCTGAGCTCCCACGTTAAGTACCATTTCATGATTACTAAGATCAGAAAGACAGCTCCCTACAATATTATGGTTCGCGAAATATTCAATTTTCGAGACAGTAGTTTTCACAAAAACCGATTTTTAGCTAGATACTGTGTTTGGATTACATTTGCATGACTAAACTCATACTAAAATTGGCCGTAAAATCCAAATATGCAATAATATACAGGGCGTTCCAAAAAAAACACTAACTTTGTATAGGTCACCAAGTATAAAAGTGCGAATTAGCACAAAGATATTTTAATTTGTAGCCTTAAAGCGTACATTATATACGATCAACAAAAGTCGTGTAATACCCACAATCTCCGTCCCCAGCACCCACCCGTATATTGTTAAATATATATTTTCTAAAAATGTATAATATAAACACACAATGAGAATTTATTTATTAAAAGAATTAAGATATTTCAACAATGGATGAAAATTAGGTCAATCTGGGTTGGACAGTGGCGGTTAATGGGGTGATTTTTGGTGTAAAAGAGGCGGAGAGGCAGTGGCACATTCACTGGAGTGAAGGGTAATGGAGATAATATATTTTAGTACCGGATTCAAATTAGCATTAATTAAAAACTTTTGTATGATTAAAAATCTGGTGTGCTGGCGCACAGCCCACTCTCTTACCTTCGGTAATCGAAAGTTGTGTACTGTGTGCCCAGATTTTGTCTATATATTTAGTTCCCGACAGTACGGAACATATGAATTCAGATGTAAATTTACAAGTATGAGAAAATGTTGTATATTTTGTTACTATGGCAACATTTATCCTATCTTCCCTATGAAATACAGGAGTAAAGTGGTCTTCAGAAGATTTCAATCACAAAATGAGAATATACATTTTATAGAGAATCTAAAAAATAATTGATTTTTTGAATTTTAAAAAAAATCGTTGGAGCAAATTTTGAGAAAATCGAAAAAAACTGAAAAAGTGCATCAGTAAAGTACTATAATCCTTGGCTCGATTTTGATTAAAGCTTATTTTCCGGTCCCGGGGGGTGTTTAGCAAGTATAAAATTTCAATCTCATAGCTCAATTCCTTCATCCTTAAAATTGAACACACACCCACCCACCCACCCACCCACCCCAGACAGACCATGTCACTGAAAACCACTTTTTTGGATTCAGGGGACCTCAAAACGTGAAGATCCATCAAAATCTCGACATCGAATTTTTGACATGAAACCAATACTTTCTCTCTATATATATATTACATATATACATAGGAGAGAAAGTAAAAATATAATATTAATATTTAGTATTGTAAGTTTTTTAAATAGCTGGTTAATTGATGTAGTAGAAGGAGAATAAAATGAGAGAGCAGCTAATTATATTTTTCTTTTATTATACCCTCAGTTCTGATGTTTCGGTCCTGTTTAGGGCCATCATCAGAGCATGGGAGGATGGCTGTGAGGAAACGTCAGTACTGAGGGTGTAATAATATTAATATTCTTTCTGGTCCCGGACTCGCATCCCGTCCCAAGCGGGCAAAATGTATTTCTATTGAATTGGCTACCATTCATTTGAAATAAATAGGGATGGGTCTAAATGGTCTCAGATGCGGAAAAAGACCTTAAAACAATTTTAAAAAAATGTTTGGCTAAAGGGGCAGCCTGGGCCGCTAGTAAATCTGTATTATGGACAAAATAAATGTGATATTCCCTTTTTTCTCTCTATTTTTTAAGAAGAGAAAAAGAGCCAAAAATGAGAAATGACCGACGATTACCTTATGATATTCCAACAGGATTTAGAAATAAGTGTAGCAAAAACTCACCTGAAACAAACAGAAAATAAAAATTATTAGATTACATAAGTCTATAATATTTAATTTTAAAGTATCAATAGCTATGATTAAAATACGGGCAATTATATTTTTTACAAGACATCTCAGATGCACGGTAAGTTATAATCCAAAGGAAGGGCTACAAATGTTTATATTCCCCATTTTTAAGCACTATGGTTCATTGCTTTGCCCCGGCTAAGGCGGCAACCATCTCAACCTAACTTATATATTCGCAAACAAAAATAAATACACTTGAAGAGAGAGAGTGTGTTGTTCTCTCCTTGTCTCTCATCTCACACTCTGTCTGAACAAGCAAAGAAAAAAGGAACCTTATGTTCGCTTATCTTTAAAACAAAAATCCTTTGTATTTAGAAATTCATTTTTTTAGAAAAAAAAAAAGATAAGATATATTACTAATATTGCTGTTTTATTAATTTTTTTTTTAATTTTTATTATAAAGAAAAACAATCCGCTAATACTCTATATGGAGTTAAGAAATATTTAGAATTAATTTAATATAAAAAATCTCGTGTGACTGGTCGCACAGCTTTCTTACTTTGGTAATTGAAAGTTGTGTTCTGTACTTGTCACACCAGATTTTTTTGTGTCGACATATAAATATTTAGTTTCCGCTGATAGGTATATTGAAATTCAAGATGTAATAAAATTTATATGGGAAAATATTTATATTTTGTTGCCCTCGGGGCTTGGTGTAGAGGTTAGCGTGCTAACCTCATATACCAAACGTCGCGGGTTCGAACCCCAGGTAGTCCCGATGATTTTATTTAAGCCATTTGGTATCCAAATGGCTTAAATAAGAATGCCTGGACCCAAAATATGTATATTAATCAATAACGGATATCGTAAAAGTCTTATATGGCCTGAGTTTGCCGAAAAGACTCTGTGAATGTGTGTGTGAGTGTGAGTGTGAATGAGAAAAAAATGTGTTAAAAAAAAAAAAAAATTAAATGGGAAAATATTTATATTTTGTTAAAAGTATTAGTACTTTTTGGCTGATTATTTTCAAAAGCTTCCTGTCACGTGCCAAGGAGGTACCTAATTTAAATATAGCGTAACTCTTTTCGTTCTTGAGATATTTTGTTTACAGCCCACTTTTTTGGACTCAGGGAATCTCAAAACGTGTATATCCATTAAAATCTCGACATGAATCCAATACTTTCTCTATATATATATTAAAAGATTCCAAGGCAAAACCCTACCTAGGTAAAAGAAAGTAATAAACAGACTCAGGAGGCAATTTCTCTTTATTTTTTTAGGGCACGTCAGCATACAAGGATACAAAAAAAAATCTGAACAAAATGTTTTACAATTGGAATATTCTAATAAAATAAATTGTATTATTAAAATTAAAATGGATGAATAAATAAATAGAGAGACAGGCTAGAGTTTTCCCGAAAGCCTTACTTCGTTCGCTTCATTTGTGACAAGAGGCCCTTTCAAGTCCTTCAGTCCATCCAGTCTCTCTCTCTCTCTCTCCCTCTCTCTCTCTCTCTCCTTTCTCAAGTGTTAGATACGATAATAAATAAATAAACACTCAGTCTTAAATAAAAATATTCCCTATATATTCGTCTCTTCAACTAACCAAATAGAAACGAAATACCAAAAAGAGCCCCCATCCCCTCTACCACTCACTCATTCAACCCAATCGATAGAGGGATTGAGTTCTATACTAGAATAATAAACACTCTGGACAAATTTATTTATTTATTTATTTAGTGAATATTTTCGTTTTGAATCATTTTATTTCGAGAAAAAAATTACTATTGATGTTAAAAGTATAGTGGAATATTAATATTTATTTTGGTTTTTGTACTAATAAATCATTAATCTATAGGAAAAAAAATGCAGTAATTTTTTTATCAATAGTTGTTGTATTATCATAACTGAATCCATGGAGTAGTAGTGAACTCAAGCCTTATAAGACAGCGGGTTTTGTTCCTAAATCAATTCAGAATAACGAATCTTAGCTATCTATTGTCTTCATTATCAAAGATAAACAGAAGATAAAGGCTTACGTGAAATCTAAAACGAAAGAAAAAAAAGTCCGCATTATTTCGATTTGTAATTTATTTAAATTTAGAATATAAAGGTCATTAATTAAGACAAGAAATGGTGAGATTTCTTTGGTTGCATAAGATCCGACGATCTATAGGCCTAAAGAAAACTGTTCACAGAATTAGTCACAAGTTAGCGATGGATAGGGTCGTTGCCAGACACTTTTTTCGGGGGGGGGGGTGAGGGGAGAGAAGGGGGCTTTAGAGGATCAGAGACAAATGAATAAATTTCAAAGAATAAAAAATATATTCAAGAAACAGCTCAAGCAGAATTTCATCAATTCTCGAAGGTTAACTTTGAAGTTTGCAAGGTGGTCGTGCAGATTTTTAAATAATTTTAAACAATTATTTTTCAGAAATTTTATTAGCTAACAACTGATTGCAATGTACAGTTTCGGTCACACTAGATGACAGAAACTGTACATTTCAATCAGTTGTCAGCTAATAAATTTCAGTAAGATAATTGTTTAAAATGTATTCCAGATCTGCACGACTTGCAAACTTCAAAGTAAACCTTCGAAATTGATGGAATAAACAATATTTTATATAAATAACAGAAGGGCCTATTTAAAAATGAAACACTATTTATAATTTTCGGATATTCGAGCGGGTTGGACCTCTGACTACAACTATTAATAAATAATAGTAGATTGAAAATAAATAGCAGTAATTTGGTCCCATATGTTTTAAGGTTTTTTACGGCATCTGAAGCCATTTAGAACCCGTCGAAAAATAAAGACATTTCAAGCATCAATCAGGCTCATCATCACGATCAATGGTCGGAAATTGTATTTATGTTTTCTACGATTTGCCCTCCCCTGATCCCTTTTATATTTTATATTGTTCTAAATAAAATATACGGATATATAAACTGGAAAAAATTAATTAAATTAAATATCTTTTAGCCAAATTTGACCTATTTGTAAGCATATTTTCGGTGAAGTTAGAAAAAAAACAAGTCTGCCCTCCTCCCCCAAGAAAAAGTTGAAATGACGCCAACATTAAAATAAAATTTCCACCATAGACCGTAATGATGAGCTAAAAAAACTTCGGCTTCAAAATATTAATATAAAAGTTTTTTCTTTATTTTCATAACCCCATACACCTACAAAAATCCAACACTCGAGATTTGTATTTTCTAAATATAATAAATTAGAAAACTAGCTCTTTCGGTTTTATTTTAAATCGAGTGTGACTAAAGGAAATTTTCCTTTAAAAAAAGAATGAGTGGGAATTGGAGGGGCTCTCCATAAAGAGAGAGACTTAAAATATTGATGATGATAATCAGTTGCTGGTGAATTAATTAATTAGACCAAAGACATAAACTCAAACAATTTATAACCTTTTGATGGTGATGATGGTGTGTATGTATAAGTGTCAAAGAAGAGAGTGAGAGAGAATAAGGAAGAGAAACAAGTGAGTTGGTCGGTCGTTTGCTCGTTACGTATGCAGACTGCTTGGAACAAGTGCATCATTCTCTCTCTCTCTCGTTCTCTATTTCTCTATCTCTCTTTCTGTCTCTATATATATGTGTGGGACGAATGTCCCGGTGCCTACGCCCTACGCCCTTCTCGGTGTAGGAAGAGAGAGAGAGAAACACAAAGACTCACTATTAACGATTAACAAGAACAAATACACTTAGTACCGAAAATATTAATAATAAACATTGTTGTTTTATTTGTAAATAGAAAAAGATATTAAAAAAAAAAAATGTTAAACCCCTGGACCGAAATGAGTGGTGTGATATTCTATTGTATTGATTTCAATCAGTCAAAGGAGGGCTGAATAAAATTATTTTATATTTAGTTACTGATAGAATATTTTTGGAACGAAGTACTTTATCGCGGCTTACAGTATGGTGAATTGGCATAATTCGTCACGTAACAAAAAAGCGTTGCAAAGCTCTAGCGCCTAGGGAGAAAGCCGAAGCCTTGGCGAGGCCACTGCTACCCCCAGAGATATTATTTAAAAAAGAAAATAAATAATCACATGAGACGGGATGCGAACCTCTGACCTCTAGCACAGAAGGCAAGAATAAGAACACCGATAGTAGATATATCAGTCATCAAACTGAGAGAAATATTTAGATGACAACCATTTCACTTTTTGATTTGATTTGTATTCAAAAACTATAAAAAAAGGTTAAGAATCTTAGTCAAAATGTCCCAAGTCAGCAAGCTTTATTTTTATTTTAGGTTTAATGGGATTACAAATGTCTGAGGTTCAATTATTAATCATCTTAAAAGAACACCTCCTAAAACTGCCAATATTTCTGATAAGCAAGTAGAAAAAGTAAGAAAACATTGGGTGCAGTGCGGCCAGTCACACCAGATTACTCCCCCCCCCGAGAACAGACAGACCGTTTTGCGGGAACTACATTTTTTGGACTCAAAACGGGTATTTCCACCAAAATCCCGACATCAAATTTTTGGCATGAATCGAATACTTTCTCTCTATATATATTAACATATATAGATAAGAGAAAGTAAAAATTTAAGGCTGCTAGTATTTATAAAAAAAAAAAGAAAAATATGAACTAGAGTCGATGATAAATACAGGGAGGAATTCGTTTTTTTAATATATATATATATATATATATAGACTATATATGGTATTTGCCCTCTCGGCTGCTGGTCATTTAAGAGTTTAGTGTAAACATATATATTCGTTAAATTATTTGTATTGATGCTTACGGTGACCGGATGCAAGTTTTGTAAATAATTAAAAATTAAGATAATCAACATTTAGATTGAGATTTTCATTCTCTGGAAGGGTAAAGTTAAAGTAAGGGATAATTATTGACCCTTGTTTGGCTCATTCTTTCCCTCCCTGTTGGCCCTTTCATTAGAGACCCGCATTGCCTCGGTTATTTATATTCTTTGAATTTGATATATAAATTAAGAGAAATCCTTCCAAGGTCTCTCTCTTAAAGGGAAATAAAACTTTCTTTTATCTCCATTTATTTTTAATAAAAAACAAAGTTTTTTTTATGTGCGGGGAATTTCGGCGGGACAATGGTACCAAAATCAAAGCACTTGATTACTAATCAAATTAACAATAGCCTATATTTTAATTTCGTCGAAGTCAGTAATGTATCCCCTTTAATTTGTCCTGGGGGAAGTACAGTCAGCGTCACAAGTGCCTGATGTGCTCGGGAGAGGAGGCTTGAGCTTAGGTAACCAAAATATTTAGGCTTCAGAAGTATTATCTTAAAAGTTAAGTTAAAGTTAAAAAAAGTTGATATATTTATTTTAAAAATATTGTTTTGGTTGACTAAGTTCAAGCCTAAAAACCCGAGCACAACACTTGTGGCACCGACTGTACCCTCAAATAGTCAATAAGTGACGAACAAAATATAAAATTTAATAAAAGAATGAGAAACATGGTGTTAAAATTTTAAATACTGTTATAATAAAAAAAAAAAAAATTATATTCTTTGAAATTTATTCATTTGGGATGAGGATTGATTATTCATCCGAATAACCCCCTACGATTTTCTGGATACGGCCCTCATGGTAAGAGAAATTAGAATTTATTTAAATAAAAATTCTCTAAGGAAGTGACTCTTAAAGAAAAAAAAATACATAATTACAATTCCATCTTCATTTGATAATAAATAGACATGCTATGTGCTCGAAACGCGGATAGTAAAACAAAATTCAGGGAGAGTTTTCAGTGAGAATGAATCTCTTCTTAATATATTAATAGTATTTAATTAAAATATTGGGGAATGCATGAATAAAAAAGTTATGCCTATGAATTGAATAGAAGGCATCAACTTGTCTGGACAAGTTTTGCCTATTGGTACTATATAAAAATATAATATAGCAAAAAGGCAGTAATGGTAAATTTAATAAATAAATAATTTGATCAAGAGGAGATATTTATTTTGGTAAACGCAACGACTAAATAGTAAAATTAGTTTGCAAGAGAGAGAATAAATTCCGAGAGAGAGAGGCGAGGAGAGAGAGAGAGAGAGGATGGTACTGGTACACTAGCAGAAGAGAGAAGAATTACGAGAAAGAATGGTTTAAAAATAAAGATGAATAGAATTATTAAATAAGTTTAAAAAAAAATCACGATTATTTAGTTATATTCATTGTAAAAAAAAATAGATTGTTAGCTTGGCTGATAAATCTATATAAGGATAATATGTTTTCATATAAATGTAAAATATTAATTATAATTTATATTTCAATTTGCTTATTTATCTTATTTTATTTAAATTTAATCAACGATTTGAATATAAAATGTGAAATACCTTTAAAACTAAAGAAGAATGCTCCGGGAACACGAGGGTGCCGCTGAGAAGACGCCATGTTGGATGCACTCACAACACACACTAACACAGATTTAAAGTAAACTGTACCGAGCCAGGGCGGCTACTGAAGCAAGTGATGTCATACATCTCCTTATTAAAGAATAGGGCTCTTTGGAAGGTAGCTAGGCAAAGCATTTGTCCAACCAATAGGTGAACGAGAATTTTAGCTTCGAATCGAGTCTAAGCTTTTAGAAGTGGAGGGGGGTAATGACGTATTAATCCCCCCACCCTCACCTTGGCCTTGCCTGGGCTGAAGCGATCATTGTAAAATTACCCACTGAAGTCGCGCACCAGAATTAATTACGGCGTTTTTATAATTACAAACAATGAATTGTCCCCAAAGTACAGAGAGGATCCTTCACTAAATCAAAACAAAATAAATGAATAGCATTATTTTTCTATCCAAGAGCGTGCCCACAAAAAAATCCTGGCTTTTTTTAATTAAATTACTTTTATAAATCCTATATCGTTGTCCTGTTTATCCTTTCTCTTTCTTATATTGAGTATTTAATTTCAATTTATTCTCTCTGTTCTTTGAAGGGAAAAGAAAGAGAGAGAGAGAGAGAGAGAAATAAATGAAATTAATTCAAAATCTATCGATTGTAAGAGAACAAGCAACCAAGAAATAAAAGGAAAGAGAGAAGAGAGCCTTAAGGGCTGAAGAAAATTTCACACATACCTTTCTCAAAAACTTTCGAAAGCAAAAAAACAAAAAAACAAATCTGGTGTGACTTGTCGCACAGCTCACAACTTTCTGTGCTATTTTTTTTAAACACTCACACTTTTTTTCCCATTCACACAGTCTTTTCGGCAACTTGGACGATATAAGACTTTATACTTGTACTTCATAAGAAAAAGATAGGAGAAATGGTTTCCATGGTAACAAAATATAATTATTGAATAAACAAATGGTTTATAAATTTTTCAAAGTCTGGCATCAGAAAAGAGCAGCAGTCACCACAATCGTTGCGGTTAAGTGATGCCAAGCACGGCAAAAGCTCGCGATTGGTGACCCCAGGCAATCACGGTGTGGAACGCCCCCCGGTAGCCATCGATACTATGTATTTTCAATAAATAAATAAATTTATCATCCTAAATGGTCTCTGTAGCCAAAAAGGGTAAAAAAAAAAATTCAAATTCAAATGTACCGTACTGTCGGAAACTAAATTTATCTCGACACAAAAAAATCTGGTGTGACAAGCACAGAATACAACTTTTGATTACCGAAGGTAAGAGAAAGTCTGTCGCACCAGATATTTTACTTTCTCTTACCTCTATGTATGTTAATATATAGCAAGACAAAGTATTGGATTCATGTCAAAAATTCGATGTTGAGATTTTGTTGGCGTTTTGAGGACCCCTGAACCCAAAAAAGTGGTTTTCGCGACATGGTCTTTCTGTCTATGTGTTTGGGTTCAATTTTAAAAATGAAAAATCTGGTGTGACTGGCGCACAGCACACAACTTTCTCTTACCTTCGGTAATCGAAAGTTATGTTCTGTGCTTGTCACACCAGATTTTTTGTGTCGACATATATTTAGTTCCCGACAGTACGGAACATTGGAATTCAGATGTAAAATCTATAAGTATGGGAAAATATTTATATTTTGTTACCATGGCAACCATTTCTACTATCTTTCCTATGAAATACAAGATTAAAGTGGTCTTCAGAAGATTTCAATCACAAAATGAGAATATACATTTTAAAGAGAATCTAAAAAATAATTGATTTTTGAATTTTAAAAAAAATCGTTGGAGCAAATTTTGAGAAAATCGAAAAAAACTGAAAAAGTACATCAGTAAAGTACTAGTACACTTTGGCCGATTTTGATTAAAAGCTTATTTTTCCGGTCCCGGGGGTGTTTAACTTAAATATAAAATTTCAACCTCGTAGCTCAATTCCTTCATGCTTAAAATTGAACACACACACACCCACCCACCCACCCACACACCCACCCACCCACAGACAGACCATGTCGCGAAAACCACTTTTTTGGATTCAGGGGACCTCAAAACGTGAAGATCCATCAAAATCTCGACATCGAATTTTTGACATGAATCCAATACTTTCTCTCTATATATATTAACATATATATAGAGGAGGTAAGAGAAAGTAAAAAATTGAGCTATGAGTTTGGAATTTTATATTTAATTTAGACACCCCTCTGGGGGTGAAAATAAACTTTTGATCAAAATCGGCCAAAAAGTACTAGTACTTTACTGATGTAGTTTTTCAGTTGTTTTTTTTCAATTTTCTCAAAAATCGCTCCTATTTTGATCGCCAATCAATCACAGCTTTGTTAGATATATAAATATTACACCTTGAAATTCGAATGTAACGTACTGTCGGAAACTAATCATATCTCGACACAAAAAATCTGGTGTGACAAGCACAGAACACAACTTTAAGAAAAAGTTGTGTGCTGTGCGAACAGTCTCACCAGATTTTTTTTAATAGGTTTTCAGATATGTCATAAGGAAGATGAATAGTTAAAACACAAGTCGTAGGCATTTTTATGAGTTCCAAATAAGATCAGAATAAAAAATAAAAAAAAAGAGAGATGTGACTTTGAAATATTAAGAATGAAATAAGGGTTAAAAAAATGAAACCTTAATTGAATTTTTTTCCCCTACTAATAATTCATTTTTCAAATTATACTTTTATCACTAAAAAAAAAAAAAAATATCTTCAAAATGATGATATTAAAAGTTATAATTTAAGAAAAAAATAATTTCCGGATTTCAACAAAGATGATATATTATTAGGCTATAATATATAAAAAAAAAAGTAAAAATAGCTTTATTATTATGTTTTATGTCATTAAATGTTACAATATTTATATATGATGTTAATTTTCCAGTAGAGTATTAAAAAAAAAAATAATTAATTTTATTATCAAGTCAGAAAAGGTGGGGCATATGCTCCGCTATTTTGATTCTAATATTTTATATGCTCAGAAAAATGTGACTTTAATTTTTACTTTCTCTTGCCTATAGGCATAGAGAAAATGTAAAAAAAAATTCGATGTCGGGGATTTGATGGAAATACACGTTTTGAGGTTCCCTGAGTTCAAAAAAGTGGGTCCCGTAAAATAGTCTGTGAACAAAATATTTCAATAACGAAACGAGCTAGGAGGTTGAAATTTCATATTTAAGTTTGGTACCCCCCTGGGACGTGACACGAGGCTTTTGAACATAATCGTTCAAAGAGTACTAGTACTTTACTGAAGTACATTTTCAGTTATTTCTCATTTTCTCAAAATTTGCTCTCACGATTTTGATTAAAATTCTTAAATCAATTAATTTTTCGATGCTCTTTAAAATGTATATACTCAGTCCTGTTTAGAGCACATTTCATTCTTGTACAGTAAGGGACAATATTAAGTCCCACACGTGCGTTTTCTACTTGTGAATAATTCATTATTTTTAAAAGAATATTATTTATTTTTTAATGGAAACTTTCATGGTTCACACTTAGAATATTTTCAATAAAGATTTTCATTTTCTTTTATAAAAACAATGAAATAATCACAAGTAGAAAACGCTTGGGTTGGACTTAATATTGTCCCTCACTGTACTTCATAGGAAAGAAAGATTGTTATCTTAACAAAATATATGTAAATGTTTTCCTATGTTTATAAATTATACATCTTGGATTCTTTCTAATGTAGGGCCTACCGATGGAAACTAAATATATGTCGACATAAAAAATCTGGTGTGACAAGCACAGAACCCAACTTTTAATTACCGAAGATTTTTTTTTTTGTTAAATGAAAAAACCGATAAAAAATTACGGGATTTAACTTTAAAAATCGAAAGTTAATATCATTTTTAAAAGTTCTTTAACTCTTTTTATGACGTCATTCCCGGGAGATTTTCCCCTAAATGTGAAATGAAGGTGAAATAGAGAGAATAATAATCGCCCAACCAGCTGGAATAGCACGCCACAAATCAATCAATATTTACATTTATGGACCGAATTTTATTTTTAAGAATCCCCCCACCTCTTCCTCTCTCTTTCATTCTCCTTTATATTATGTCAATCATTTTTTCTTTTGTTTAAACATAAAAAAAATTCTTTCTCTCAATTTTGTATTTCCTCTTTTTATTCGAGTTTGCTTTTGTTTACTTCTATGTGGGAGAAGGAATCATCTGATTTTTTTTTCCTTGTTTCTTCTTTTGTTGATAACAAATAATAATAAATAATGTTAGACAAAAAATAAAGAAAAATGCTTATTGGTAAATGAAAATATCGATTTTCTATTTATAACAAAAAAAGAAATTGAGATTAAAATAAAATTAAATGCCTATAGGCTATAAAATTATAGAAAATAAAAAAAATATGGGGTAGTTGGGGTTGTTATGTTTCGATTATTAAATTTTTTCAGCCTCCCTAACAATCAAAAAAATTTTTTTTTTAACATTTTCGGCCATCTTAGGCCATATAGACTTTAGACTTTAAATAGATAAATAATAATAAATATAGAGAGGTCTAGGTAACACTCAATAAAAAATAACGGCACCATTTTTTCAATCTAAATCTTGTAATGAATACAAAATTTTTCTTTAAAAGTTCAAATTAACGCACATAACACGTCTCTGATTCTACAAGCTCCTCAATTTGACTTCGATTTATAGCGTCCTCTTAGATTTTAAAGGCAAATTCACATTATAATTTGTTATAAAAATATATGTATTAATTCTTGATAAAACTTTATAGCAATTAAAATATAAATTCCTATAAAATTGAATTAATTTCATACAATAAAAATACAAATTTTATAAATAGTTCAAAGAAAATTTTATGCAATGCTAGGAGAGCATCTATCAATAAGAAGAAAAAATTTTTGACGTTTCGAGGATAATTGCGATTATCTTCAGTGTCTAAAGAAGTTTTTATCTTTGTATGTCTTTATTAGTAGCCTATTTTATGTTTCAAACAAAACAGAATAAAATTTATATAATATTTTATAATTTTAATTTTTGACCAGACTGTAGCTCAAAGATAATCACTGCTTGAGGATTAGCATCTCGCCTCAAACAAAACAATTTGTTTCAGTTGAATTGGATACCAATCAATTAAAAGTATTTTTTGATAATCCTTTTTTTTTTTTGTTGGTATATAATCATATTCTGTTTTGTTTGTTTTGATATAATATAAAAATGCTAATGAAAAAACATTAAAAACAACTGATTATAGTTCTGTAGCTGTCGGTGGTTAATAAATAAAGTATAATATTGTTAGAAGAGGAGTGAAGTCATTATTATTATTTCTACTTTAAACTCGCTTAAAAGGAGGGCGAAACGTCGACAAGAAAAAATAAAAATTATTATTAGCTTTGTTTCTCAATTAAAAATCTTGATAAAGAAAGAAAGGATTCTCGCAATTTAAAAAATGTTAAAACTGCTGTCAGCAAAAAGTTTTCTTCTCCGATCACAATTCTGAATAATAATGACGTCATTGAGTCTTTAAAAAAAAAATGTAAAAATGTATAAGCTTATTTAATAGTTGAATACTGAAGTTTATATATTTTTATCTTTATCTACTTTTTTTAATGCCAAAATAAGCATTTAACGTCAGCAGTTTTTTTTTTTTAACGTTAAAAAAAGAGTTGATAAAATATTGAAAATTCATCAATAAATAAGCTTTTGAAATAAAATTTCTTTCTTTAAAGTTTTCTTGTCATATATCAGATATGGATATTCAAAAGCTTAGATCAAACTTATGGTTAGCTATCATAAATTATTTTTGCTAGAGGTTTGAACTCGAGATCTTGGTTTCTTCCATTATTACACAAACCGAGTATATTAAAATTCAAGCAAGAAAGTAAATGAAAAACGATTGAAAATTCATTTTTTTTTTTTTACTGTGTACTTTCACATTATGATCTGATAACTTTCTAACGACAAGAAATGAAGTGATTATTTTCAACGCATTAAAATAAAATCACCGTATATTTTTTTCTAACGTTGATAACAAATTGCCAATCGTATGAAATAAATTTCGAAATTTATTCGTTTCGGTGGTTTTTGCCTATCAATTGTAGGCTATCGATTTGGTGGCGCCAGGCACCGGGGGTGCGAGAGCCTCTCTTTTCTCTCTCTCTCTCTCTATTCGAATAACAGATGACTATTATACAAAGATATATAAACAAAACAAAAGCAAAAGTCCGCCTTCGAGAGTTATTTTAAGATTTAAACGAAAGATGGCTTGGCTACGTCATTCGGACAAGTTTGAAAAAAGAAAAAGAAACATAGCAAGAGAGAGAGAGAAAAGGTTTGCATATATGGAAATAAAAATATGAATGAAAAAATAGAGAATATATTATTGTTATTTTAAGAATAAATATTATTTTTAAAGGGGAAAAATGACGTTTTATCGCTCTAAGAATATTTATTAAGACTAAAATAATATTTCCAAAATGGCGTTTAATATTCAAGATTAAAAAAAAGTTTCTCTAATATGCTAACTATGGTTGTCACAACTGAATTGTTGCGAAAAATTATTAAACTTATCTAGGGATCGTGGTTTTTACAAAATATCCCCTACTATAAAATTTATTCTTATTATTATTTTTTTCTTTGTTTTCAGTCCTTTTTTAAATTTATAAAACTTTTTTTAAGAAAAATATTTATTTTTCAAAGAGGACTAATAGAAGCAGGACTGTGCGAGGTGTTCTAGTATTTAAGGAGATTTGGTTTATGGTACTGATGAAGAGAACAGCAATTGATTCAACTATAAAATAAAATATTTTATTAATTTAAATATGGGGCATTCCAACTCGAAATTTGCAACCCGATTCAGCTGATATTTGTCTTTTTTTACTCCTTGAAAAAGGTATCCATAATCGGTTCAAATTTTTTGTCCAGTCGAACTGAAATAAATTAGAAAAAAATAATGTTTTAAGTTATAGTTACATAATGTTTTATACAAATATGCTTTATACAAATTTTTTTGTCGTCTTTTCTAATTGACCTAATTAATTTCTAAGTTTATAGTGGAATTAGTAACATTGATTGTAATAGGTAGGCTAAATTATCCCACTTTGTTTTTCTTTATTAAATATAAATTTTATTAAATGGCGGATGCTAACAGGAAAAAAAAATTTCTTTAAATACAAATAATAAATAAATAAACTTCTCACTTTCTCTTCTATTTAAACAAAGATTTTTCTTTATATTTTCCACCCTTTTACTTTCTTTCTTTTTTTTTAAAGTGTTTATTTAATCCCACTTTTGAGTTAAATTAATGGTCATAAATATGTCGCATTTTATTTAAAAAGAAAAAATTTCAACCCTCAAGTATCATAAATTAATACACACAGCCCTTTTTATTGATTTTTTTTTTTATATTCTTAGGGATTTTTTTTTATTTTGAACCTCATAAATTTTCATAACCTGGGTGTTGTGTGTATATATTAATAAATAAATAAATACAAGGGGTTTAAAAATAATAAAAATTAAAAAAAAAAGATTTTTATAAAATACAAATTTTTTTTCAACCCTCCATCTTGTTACTCATCTTTTTCTTTATCGTATGAATACATTTGCATTGTAAATATCTGACATTTGTCTTTAGTTGGTTTCGTGTTGCTGCCAGCCCTAAAATTCTTGGTAACCCTCTCTTGCATTACTACGCCCTCTTTTTTGGTATCATTTCACACAAACACACCCGCCCTTCTTCGTTCTCAATTTGTAACTTTTATCAAGATCAACGTGCGCAAAAAAAAAAATCGCCGCCGCACCTCCTCCGCATATCGCCTCACCTGATTTAAATATTTGATCTGTGAATTAAAGCCACAAGACGTTTGTATATATAAGTAAAAAAAAAATTTCGTTTGTATGCGGGAGCAAAAAAAAAAGGATAAGTGGATCCCCTTCCCATTTTTTTTTTTTGCATTTAGAACAGTTGGTTCCTATAATATTTTATCCAGACAAGTTATGCATAAAGATTGAATTTGACATTAGCGTTTTAAGTTAAAAGTTTTTAATTTAGAATAGGATATAAAAAAAAAAGTAAAAATGAAGAAGGGATTATTATTTATGTCGGGGAAGTTTAACTCCTCTCTCGCTATTTATTTATATCTCGTAAAATTTTATTTATTATTATTACACCAAAAGGCTTAGACTGTAATTAGGAAAGTTCTTAGCTTATTTAAGAAAATTTTATTTCAAAGGGAAAATTTTTGTGTCGTTTTTATTAAAACGATTTCAAAACACGAAATGCTTACATAGCAGTAATATAATTTGCTTATTATTGCTGTCAAGGAGGTTTCTAAAATAGTCAAAAAATTTGCTTACGAAATACTTTAATGACTCCTAGTTTAGGCTATAGAGTACTGGGTAGGGCCCGACCGAAACAATATTTTCAGCCGTAACCGAAACCGAATTTCGGCCACAATCTTAGTATCGGCCGAAACCGTAACAGAAACTTGTTTTAAACTTTTTCTTAAAATTTCCTACACAAAATTCGTATCAATCTTTTTTTTAGTAAATTTTCCCTCGTGATGAGTCACAATCACTCTTTTTTTTTTAAATAGCTATACGAGTCTCAGTTCATCTCTTCAAACTCAGGTTAAGGCTTGTTTTTGGCCGAAACTTCGGTCGGTTCCTAGTACTGAGTACAACGCATCCATTATAAAATAAAAAAAAATATGCTAACGAATTTTTAATACTATTCTAAAATTTCTATGTAGTTTTTTCAGGTATCCATCTCGACCATGAAAACCAAGAGGTCGCCTCACTTCGTAAATATATAAACAAAATGAAAAAAAAAAATGATAGCCTACAAGAAACTAGCTGAATTCAAAAACATGATACATATTCTGAGTGAGTGTATTCGCCATGAGCTAACACCAAATTACGTCAAACAAATGAATCGAATTCATATAGATACATTCAAATACAACTATCAAAACAAGAAAATGGTAGAAAACATCTACATAGTATCAGCTATAGACTACACCTCCGTCAAATATAGAAAACATTATAAATTCTCACTCTGCTAAAATAATAAAGATTGAATTAAAATACCTGAAAAAGAAATTAGTAAAATAAAACAGGTGTTACATCGTTTTTCAAGAACTTTTGATAATTCTGAAATTTTTGAAATTAATATTTGAAACGTAATTTTTAAGGAAGTAACATTATTGATTCATCCCCCTCTTATTTTTACTTTCCTATCTCTAAATAAAGGGGGATCAGATTGTCTCTTTCTTTTTTCCAACACCCTCTTTGTTGATTTTCTTTTTGAAATAAAATTTCTTTTCCAATAGAGTGAAATCATCATATTTCATTTAATTTTGTTAAATATTTATAAAAAAAAAACATCTTTTAGTTAAATTTTTTGACACGAGTGCATCGATGTTTTCTGATAAAGAAAGGGCTTTTAAATAAAAATGGTGGGGGAGAGAAAAAGAATAATTCAACCCTTTTTTTCGTTCTTTTTTCTTTGTTAGAGGGTGTTTCCTAAGTAATCTTATCAAAGCCTTAATAAATCACTCGATTCTTTGCCTTGGCGCTTCGAATTCAATTTCCCTCCCGGCCAAAAAGGAATGATGGGAGGGAAATTTTGTACCCCCTTGCCTTGTGTGTGAATGGCGTGAGCCTATATCATTTTCACGACCGGAAACCCGGAATGGGTTAAATCTCTTAGGAATACAAATACTTTTGTCTATTTAGAAGCAATTTAGATAGTAAATTTCAATAATAAAATTGGTATTTTCAAATAGCTAATTTATGAAAATTTGGGGATGTTAGAGCATTGGCGTAGCCAGAAATTTTTGATGGGGGGGGGGGGGATCAAGAAATTTTTTTTCAAAAATTTAAGATTATTTTAGGGTTTTTATAAATCATTTTGGTTTGTTTTTTAGCTAGAGTAAATTATTATATTTTACTTTCTCTTACCCTATGTGAAATATAATTTGTATTAAATATCTAGTCATGGCTTGGGTCCCATGGGGGGTTTGAACCCCCAACCCCCCCCCCCCTGGCTACGCCTATGTGTTAGAGTAACATATGCCAGGACAAATTTCTAATGCTCCGAATTAGTCAAACAAATAGTAGGGCCTATAACAAGTTTAATGTTACCTTTTCAAGTGTTAAACAACTAATTATAAGATTTAATATACATTTTAATAAGCTTATATAAAAAATATTAAAAATTTTATGTAGATTTAAACCGTCAAAACATGGTCTCTAGTTGTAACAATTATGTAGGCTATATTTGAGAAAATACAAACACTATTTCATGAATTTAAATTATTTATTAAAAATTAACTTTTTATTCTATGGAGTGTTAAAAAAAATTGAAATGGCCTCCAATAAATAAGATGGTGTCTATATGGCCCCAGATGCCCGAAAAGCCTTAAATAAAAACAAAAAAAAAAAAAAAAAATGATAAAAAGTTGATTTTTAATAAATCATTGAAACTGTCACCTAGTGTATTTTAATATATTAAAAATTAAAATTTTTTTCCTTTGAAATGACTATAATATCAAATTTAAATAAAAAATTCAACAAATTTTAAAGTGAAATATCTATAAAAAAAAAAAAAAAAAAAAAAAAAAAAAAAATAGAGGAAAACAAAACTCACGATAAAAAAATAAGTTTTTCTCTTTATAAGAAACTGAAATCAAAATTTTAAAATTTTTGCCACACACAGACAAAGAATTATTGGTTAGGCTCTATACAATCAAATGGTGTATTTTAGTATATTTTATAAAAACAAAAAAAAAAAAAAAAAAAAAAAAACACTAACAAGTAAATATTATAATATGCTAATATTATATATATTATTATATTTTTTATTTCTGCGAGTTCTGTCACTTAATCTCACCTATCATTTAATCAATTTATATTGTTTAAAATTGCCTTAAGACCGAGCCTAATAAATAAAAAAAAGCCTTAACGAAATAATCTTAGGCTCTCAATTCTTTTAATTTTAACAAATCATATTTATTTTTAATTAACCTTCCAAAGCAAAAGAAAATTACAAATACAAAATAAATAAGGAAATAGAAAATGACGTAGCTATCGAAGGACAAAGCGAGATATTTCCCAAAGTAGAAGAAAAAGGATATTCAGATTTCAAAAAAAATGATTTTATAATTAGAGACGAATCCAGGTGATGGTGAGACCGTAACTAAACCGACCATATTCAGGTGTAAAAATTTCTAGTTATGAGTCTGTTAATGAGAAAAACTCATAATAATATGAGAGGCAATTTGGTACCTGTATGCAATTCTATTAATAAGCTTTTATATCTTTCTTCAATTTTTTATGTAAATATTTTTTTCTTCTCACTCACTTAGATTGCGTGTTATCATCTCATGTTTCCCACTTAAGAGTGAGAAAGGAAAAAAAAGAGACTCTGGGTTCGAATCACGGTCAGGTAATAAAAGTTTATACCCTTTAATCCATTAATGGCTTGAAAATATATCAACACGGAATAATAATAATAAATTAATTTTTATTTATACTAGAACAAGTAGAGTACAGTTATTTAAAAGTAAAAAAACGAAAAGAGAGGGAGAGAAGCGTGATAAGAGATCAAAAGACAAATTTGATAAAAGTCCCCATTTGGGGATATAAAATATTGAAATAGAGGACAGACAACCTTCTTAATAAATTATACAAATTTTTTTTTCATCTATAAAAAAAATTTGATTTATTTATTTATTTATTTAATGAATAGAATGTAAAGAATTAAAATTTTTATCCGCGCAGACAAACAATAAATTATTTCAACCTCTTGATAACTATCAATTTAATTAAATTTTGTTTTGAATTATAATATTAATTTAAAATAAAAAATAAATAAATTTGTTGAGTGTGGAAGTGGCTGTGATTAATATCTTAAAAGAATGGAAGGAGGTAGCAGCCAGGAAGGAGTGTCTCCAAAACAATGAAACTCCCAGATATTCGCGACGTTTCGGTCCAAATTTATTTGACCATCATCAGGCAATCAGGAGTTGTCATATGTAAATTTATATAAATATATTTAATCATAGATGTTGATAATAGAAGTGGCTGTTCAGCAATTATAATGTTGAAGGAAGAGAGGATGTCAGCCAAAAAAGGAGCCTCTATCGAATAAAAATCTCCAATCAGAAAACGTTTCGGGTTTAATTAGATAAAACCTTCATCAGTTCTTTAGAGATTATTGGCAATCTCAAGATGCACACCATTGAGATGCAGATAGAGTTGTTATATATAAACATATACAAAATTATATAAAAAATACAAAATTTGCATATTAGTTGTGTGATGCTCATTAGTCAACACGGCCAAGTCTCAAATGTATATCTTTTTTTTTTTTTTTTTTTTTTTTTTTTTTTTTTTTTTTTCGTTTTCTGATTGGAGATTTTTATTCGATAGAGGCTCCTTTTTTGGCTGACATCCTCTCTTCCTTCAACATTATAATATTTAATCATATGTTGCTTCGGACTTGTTAATGACATTAAAATTTTGCTCATCTGCAATCGAGGGCTTAGATATGTGAGGAAGTAATTACTTAACAAGTCCGAAGCAACATATGATTAAATATATTTATATAAATTTACATATGACAACTCCTGATTGCCTGATGATGGTCAAATAAATTTGGACCGAAACGTCGCGAATATCTGGGAGTTTCATTGTTTTGGAGACACTCCTTCCTGGCTGCTACCTCCTTCCATTCTTTTAAAAAAAAAAAATAAATAAATAAATAATTTATATCATATGGAATAATAATTTCATTTTTTTTTTTTTTTTTAATATTCAAAATATACGAGTATTTAATATCAGAGCATGGGCGTACCCAGGATCAAATCTAGGGGGGGGGGGGCATGGTCAGATCATGGTCGTCCAGGGGGGGGGGGCAGATCATGGTCGTCCAGATTGTGACATAGCTATTTTTAATATAGAGGGGAAAAGCCTTTGAATTAAAGGCCTAAAAACCCTCAAGTCCTAACAAAAAAAATCATTCCCCGTCACCATCCGCCAATTTTGTTTCGTTTCCCCACTTTATAAACGTTTAATTTTTTTTTTTTGCTTCTGGGGGGAGGGGGCAGCTGTCCCCCCTGCCTCCCGCTGGGTACGCCCATGTATCAGAGCTGTTTGAAAAGTACTGGAAGTATTCAATAGCGAGTATATTATTTTTACTCCAAGTAGTCAGTACCAGTATTTTCTAAAATAAATAAAATAAAATAAATTACTTGTTATTAAAATATACTTACAAATAAAAAACACTCGGTTATTTATTTTATACTATTTATTGATTATAAAAAATAGTTTAAAATAAATAACCGAATGTTTTTTATTTGTATATTTATTTTATTTTATTAATTTTAGAAAATATTAGTACTGATTTATTGGAGTAAAATCAATATCCTTGATACTTTTCAAAAATACTTGCAACAGCTCTGATTATTAATTAATTATTAGATTTTTGACTGAACAAATTCACATTTGAGAATGTCGAAATTTATTTATTTTAATTTTTTTTTTTTTAATCTTTTCTATAATAAAATATTGTTTTACCAAACTTGTAAAGAGGCTAGAGCTTCTCTAGTCCTTGATTTTTCCCAAATATTAGGCCCATCTTAACAAAGCTGTGAGTCTTTATTGTTGGCGAGGACAAACGCCTCATAGCCCCTATGAACCCAAGATCTCCAGCCTTACCGGGGCATGCTGTCCATTGCACCAGGCCACCGGACCCTCGACCTCAAATTTATTTATAAATCAATAAATGATTTGAAACTATATAAAAAAAATAAAAAAAACAGTACAATTCTTCAAAATTTACGTTAGTTAGCTGAGTGAGGATAGTAGCGAAACTATATTTTCTTGAATAGAAAAAGAAAATTGTTTACAAATTTAAACTAAAACTTATTGACACTTTCTTTGCTTATGAATTGATCAAATACTCTTTAAAATTTAGAATCGATTAGTTTATCCGTTTTCTCGCTAGAACGGTTACAAACGTATAAGGAAGGTTTAAAAATATCGAAGCATTGACCCTAAAAAAAGATATAATCCACCCTTTCGTTCGCTTTTTTTTTTTTTGGTAAGCTATTGACGATTGTTAAATCCAAACACGCTGTAAATTCGTCAAAATAAATAATAATATCAGCAACAAACAAAATCAATCTTTGCATTTTAGGGCGTCTTTTTCTTCTTGTGTGTGTGTGTGTGTGTGTGTGTGTTATCCACGAAAGAGTGTCGTCGCCGCTTTGAGGATTACCATAAAAATGATATCCAACCCCCAAAGAGAAAGAAAGAAAGAATGAAAGAAAGAGGAATAAAAAAAAAAACTTGCGTGACCTGAGAAATGAAAAAAAAAATATCCTGGACAAAAAAAAAATTCAATTTATAATCCGATTATATCCTGTTCGGAGAAAGCAAACTTGTGTTTGGCTCTCGCGAAATCCCCCCCTCCCCCGACTTTACACCCTCCACTCCCCCTGTGTTAACAAAAAAAATTTACAAAAAATAATATCTACCCATTTGAAAGAGGACAAAAAAAAGTTTTATATGATTTTACATACATTCGCAAAGAGTAATATTATGAAAAAAAAAAAACCTTTGTCACCTGACACACATAAAGATCATTTACAAAAGCGTTATCTTCTTTTTCACTTTCTCTATTCATTTATATTAATTTTAATTTATAAGAATTCAAATTAATCTCATATATGATGAGAGAGAGAGAAAAAAGAAATTTTATCTTTTAAATAAACGTCATTCTAAATGTACAACCAACAAAGACCCTGGCAATAATTGTATAAGAATCCTAATCTTTTATTTCATGTCCATCACCTAAACTGAATTGCTATTTTGAAAATTTTTGTCGAGTGTAAACCAAGCATGTAATAAAGTTATAAGCTCACTCATGTATTTTTACAAGTAATTAAAAAAAAAAATGTTTTTTCATGTTTAAAAACTAGATAATTTTTCAAGTTCTTTTATAAAAATAGTTAAATACAGCCAACTCTATTTTTACACGGTAGTTAGAAAGCCGTGTTAAAAAAAATACTTAGTGGTTAATAAACGTGTTAAGGTGGGCGTCTCGGGGTGCTAATTTTGGGAGATTCCAGCGGCCACAATTTTGAAGCTATTGACTTCAAATTTTTTTTAAAATTAAAGCTATTTAAAATATCTACAACTTATAGAAGCCCTTTTTTTGATTTTCGAAAAAATAAAATTTTTTTTTTAGATTAATCGCATTAAATAAAAGATATTTTTAAAAAATCCGCTCTATAACTTATAGATAATTAAATTCGTAATCATTGCGTTAAAAAATAATTAATTTTTTACCGTTAATTAATTAGCTGGAATCTTTCAAATGAAATGGAATAAATCCCTTGTATCCCTATGGGAAAAACTAACGCCATCTCTTGCCGCCTAGAGTAACTCGGAACTGAATCGTGTTCTAACGGTTTTTCGAGACGCGTATCTTAAATGAAAAAACTCTAAATATTTTTCAAAAAAGTAATAATGAAACATAAACGTTTCATTTTATTAGAAAAAAAAATATACTTTTTTTTTCTCTAGTAAAATTTCCATCATGAAAATCATTTGACCCTTTTTTTTGTTTTTAGCATGCGAGTCTCATCCCATCTTTTCAAACGTATGTTATCGAAAAATAATCGATTATTTTTAAGGAAATATTCGGTAATCGATTAATCGAATATTTTGCGCAGCGCTACTACTAGCTAGTAAGGAAATAATAAATATAATAGGACTGCAAAAGGCGGAAAGCACATTAATAACGATCAATGTATTCAAATAAATACAAAATATACTTTAATTTATGGAAATAAAATTTATAGAATGAAAAGGGTTAAGGGCTTAACGTTCAATAACGTAGCACCTTTTTTTTTTCTTTTTAATTAAAGATAAATGTAAATTTGAATTCGGATGAATCATGGTCCTTATCAATATTAGATCTCACCCCTTCCCTAACCCTTTTTTGGGGTGCCTCATCTTCGTGGTCGCATAATTATGTGTGTGTGTGTGTGTGTGTCTGTGTTTTTTCATTCATAGATTACACTCCCCCCTCCCCTCCAATGTATTTTCTCGCTTTTATCCTCTTGTTCAGAGGGTGATAATTCCGCCCTTAAACAACCCTCAGGGGGGAAATAAAATTATAATCTAAATTAATGGAGATAATCAATTTATTGTATCTGTGAATCATTTTTATTTAATTTTTTTTTTTTGTTTAATGAATATACAAGCAGCTGTTTTGAATTTTCAGAGCACATCAAAGGAGATATTTATATAATAATAAAATTTGTATGTAATTTTGTTTTGAATGTCCAATATTGGGAGAAATATATTAATATAGGTACTGTATACGTGGGTTTAAAAAAATATATATCATGATATAGAAAATTTATTTCCATTTGATTTAATATTATATTGTTTATTTAACTATAGAATATTATTATAATATATAAATATAAATTATTTTTAGAATTTAAAACGCTCGAACGAATATAGAGCCTCAGGCGCGAAATTTTCGATAATTCACATTGTCTTTTGTCTATTTTTTAAGAAAAAAAAAAAATTAAAACACAACTTTCCCTACAGATCAGGAGTTAATTCAGAGATATATTCTGAAGAAGAGGGGGGAGGGGGGGGTTTATTTTTTAACTTGAAAAAAAAAAATATATATATATATATATTCCGGTCCCAAGGAAAAAAATTTCATGAAATGCATTTTGTTAAATTTTGTATGGTTTGGTTATTTAACGAAAAACATAAGAAAGGGCAGAGTCTTGAATCGCTACCCCCCCCTCTCCTCCCCCTGTCCTGTTCCAAACGAGAAATCTTTCAAAAACATTTTTGGGTGAATTGGCAGAATTCGTCACTTAACGTAACAAAAATGCGTTACACAGCTCGAGTGCGGGCAGAGGAAGGCGAGACTAGCCGACGCCAACCCCCAATCGGCTCTAGAGATTTCTCTTTCTCTATATGTGACTGCGTGTAAGTATCGAGTTGAGCAGCAAGCATGTGAGCTTGTTTTAATAAAAATAAATAATTATTTTCTTTTGTAAATAATATTCATATTAAATTATATTCGAAGTTAAAGAAAAGGCGTGAGGAGCTTCGTTCCTGGCCTTGACCTCACTCGTTTGCTTTTTTAATTAAAAACTAATTTCATAAAATGAACTATTTTATTATAATTCTAAATTTACATATCAATTATGATACAAAAACATATCAAATTTCAAAAATTATTTAATCTAACGAAAAAGGAAATGTTCTATATGTGTATATCTATAAAAAAATGAATAATTAAAATTTGATTTACTTGTTTGTATTTTTTGGTTTGATTTATCTTTTATAAAAAGAAAATAATTATAGACCTAAAGAATAAAAATGTTTTTCATCTTGTTCATTTATTTTAATCTCTTCTTCCATTACTTACATTCTCTATCTCTTTCTATATGGGACTATATATATATATAGAAAGAAAAGAGAGGTGATGTTTTAATCAATTCAGGTCATTTGAATAATTGGTGCAAAGAGCATCGCGAGCACTTACTCTCCAAAAAGACAGACAGACAGGGTGTAAGGGCAAAGGCTGACTATATTGGGATGAGAGCGAGGGTAAGTAAGGGTGGGGTAATCCTGCCTTTGGCCGATGAATCTTGTTAGCACTCTGCTCTTCCCCAAACGGGCAGAATGCCAAATGTCACTCTCCACTGCCACTCGGGGGTATAAATAAAGGTAGACAGCCTTAGGGACAGGGACACTACGCTACGTTGCAATATATAGAGATATATTGTCATGTAAAATAACGCCTTACTCTCAAAAGGAATAAATAAAATGGGCAGTGAATTTTTATATAAAACGAATTTTAAAAATTTTCTTTAAATATAAATAAATTATAAATTGTATTTTTTCACTCCAATAAAAATCATTAAAAATCTAGAAAGAGATAAGAAAAGGGTTGAATAGAGAAAGATCCAAAGAGTCTACCAACAAGCGCTTTGAAATAATAATTAGAGAAAACTACGATTGCCTGTATAACGAAATTTTGCTCTACGAAATTGGAATCTGATCAAAAACTTTATAAAAAAAAATCATCGTGTATTCATAGTATACACTAAAGAAGATCTATGCAAAATTCCCATTCACGACAAGAAATTGGTCAAATTACTATCTAATGATTTTTTTTTATTTATTAACTGGTTTTCCTTGTATAAATGTGTATTGTTGTAAGTGTATTCCTGTCGACAGACACTTTTTTCTTGTTCCCGGGTGACGTCATTTAGCAAGAAAATTCATATTTATTCAGTTTAGTCGAGTTTGGTTGGAGAGACAGCGTTTTTAAGGGCATTAATGGAACTTATTGTTACTTAAAGAAGTTTCACTTCAAAAATTCAGTCAATAATTGTATATTTTTATCTTTTTTACATATATATTTAGTTTACAATAATTTCTCTGTTATTGATAATGATTAAGTTCTAGTAAAAATAAAAATTGCAATTGAATAAATATATAAATAAATAAAATAGTCCCCCTTTGAACAATTTGAAAAGATGAAATGTGAATGAAGTCCAAAAACGAAAATGAAAAAAAAAATGGTAAGAGGAATAAAAATGAAAACGAAATTGAGCGGAGATAAAAAAAAAAAGAGAGGAGAGAAGAAAGAGAGAGAGAAAATACGCTGAGACGAAGGAACAGGTCCAGGGTGGCAAAAAAGTAGAGAGATAAAGCTCATAAAAGAAAGCAGGGGAGAAGCCATAAAATAAAATGAAACGATACAAGGCAGAGAATTGTGTGTATGGGGGGAGAGGGGAGGGGGTGTAAAGAGGGGAAGCAGATCATAATGGCGTCCAGAGCCTAAAATGAGATCAACTCTCTCTATCTCAAGAATGATTAAACTATTATATAGTATCTTTCTTCTCCTTGCATATACATACAAAGAGAGAAAGGAATTTTTTTTTCTAAAAATCTAATGATTATTTACATAGTAAAATTTTCACTCACACAACAAATTTATAAAATACTCAAAAACCAGTATTTGAAACGAAAATATATAATTTTTTTAAAATACAAACAACTTAGATTCAAAATACAAAATAGAATGGCAGACATTTTATAAATAGCCTCTCACCAGTAAATTTTTCCCATCTATAAACATGTCATAATTAAAAAAAAAAATATGTTGAATTATTGAACCGGACAAAACACTCTAATCTAAGTATTTGAAATACAAAATACACATGTGTTTCAATTACAGAATTATAAATAGTTCCCGGCCCTGTTTATAAGAACATCTTTCTTAATGAAAATTTTCGGGTTGACCGAGCCGGAGCAGGGTCTTATGTTTATAAAATTGTAAAAAATTAAAAAAGTATATTAGTGAATTACTACTTCTCGAAGTTTCCCAAAAACGAGATGAAACGTAATTTGTTATGTATAGTCTACTGTGTAGCAAATAGTAAATATTTTAAATTTTAAAAGAAATTGTTAAAGTGAGAAAATTGGAAAAAAGTAAAAAAGTACATCAGTAAAGTTCAAGTACTCGAAGTTTTCCAAAGACGAGATCAAACGAGGGCCTAGTGTGTTTTCTATACTGGAAATATTTAAAATTTGAGAGAAATCTTTAAAGCGAATTTCAAGAAAATTAGAAAAAAGTACATCAGTAAAGTACTAATACTCGAGGTTTCCCGAAGACGAGACCTAGCGCAATTTGTTTTCTCTACCGGAAATAGGATAATATTTAAAATTTGAAAGAAATCGTTCAAGGGAATTCCGAGAAAATAGGAAAAAACTAAAAAAAAGTACATCAATAAAGTACTAGTACCCGAATTTTCCCAAGGATGAGATCAAGCGCAATTTCATATTGGAACCGCAAATAGTATATATTTAAAATTTGAAATAAATCGTTAGAGCCGTTTACGAGAACTGATATGCTTACATATAAACAAACAAACAAACGTACATTGATCGTTTAATAGTATAAGATAAGATAAGATAAGTTATAGATTAGATATTCTGAAGAAATTAGAATAATCTCTAACGTAAGTGAAACTTTATTACAAACATTAGAGTAAGTTCGATTCAATCACTTCAAAGCGTTACGGAACGTTGCACTCTCTTCACTCGGCGCTCTCTTCTAAGGGCGGGCAAAAGCTCAATAAATTTAGATTTTCTTCACCATTTAAACGTTAAATAAAATAAATAAAAAAATTCAATAGATAACTCATTGAAAATTATTTGAACAGATCTGATAAATTTCCTATGGTGAATGTGAATTTTGTGTAAGGTCTCAATTCTCAAGATCTTTTTTTATTGATATCATTCAAGCGACTGTTCCCTCAAAGGCTATATAATGCAGAACACCTAGCCAAATCAAATAATAGAACTTCAGAGATCCCCCTTTGAATAAAATACTCAAAAATCAATTGGAGCAATAGGACAAGAAGTATAGATCTACAAACTGCAAAACGACATATCAAATTCAACAAATATACTGAACAATCAACTTGGAAATCTTATTTTGTAGTCTATAATTTTGTTATTACAAATTTGTTTAAAATTTTTTTTTTTTAAATAAGTCGAAGTCGCGTTAAAAATATGATAACATTTTAACATGTTTTTTAATTAATGTATGATTGAGGCTTATTATATTAATTTTTGAAAAAAATAATTATTTATTAATCTAAACAAAACAGTACTTTGTTTTATTGAATAATTAAGTAGATAGATATTTCATTATTAATTTGGTAAAAGTTATTTTTTTTTTTAGGAAAAATATTCGAGATTAGGGCTGGAGGGATAAATAAATAATCAAATGTAATTATTTGTTTGTTTTTTACCAATTAGGTATTTAATTTATTATTTATTATATAATAATGGGGATCAAATAAATAAATACGAATTGTTATTAAATTGAGCCTAAGCTATTTAAATAATCATGATTTTTTTGTTTTTAATTAAATTGTATTATTATTTAATGAAAATGAATAAAAAAATCAGGGATAAGAACACACTGGTGGCCCGTGGAGTAAAGGTAGGATCCAAGGGTTCAATTGTGTAAAAATAATTTAAATTTTTAGGAAAGAAGCCTATATGACTTTAAAAAAATTCTCAGAACCTCTATAAGAGAAAATTAAAGAAAATACGTGACAAAACAACACACAAAAAAAAACCGAACACAAAATATTTTTCTGTCCGATAATATTAAAATTATATTAATTGAAAGTGTATAAAATCCCACCTTTTTCCCCTTCCATTAAAAAAAAAAAATTGAAAAATAAAAGTGTAGTTAAGTAATTTATTTATTTTTTTCGCTAGTTAACAAGTATTTAAATAGTGCCATAAAGAGCAATTTGAACGCATATAAAGATCCTACCTTAAATGGAGAGAACAAACTTAAGAACATGATCAGCCAATAACTCACCTGAAACAAAGGAACAAAAAATTAGAAATTTGCTGTTAGATCAGGGGCAAAGAACCCCAGAATAAAAAAAAATACATTAATACAATAGATAAGTTTGTTAATTACAAATAATTAATTAATAAGGAATGGCTCCCTGGCTAAAAGACAATTAATTATCTTTTTATTTAACTAAAAAGAGAGAAATCATTTTTTTTTGTCGTTAAAATTATTTATGATTTAAAATAAAAGCATGGGGCCTTCATTGATAGCCTAAAGTTTATTAATATTATTAATCACATATTAATTAAGAAAATTTTAAAGTAAGCTTAGATGATTTCTAATTAAAGTAAAAACCGTCAAAATAGTCAAACATTCTGCAGATAGGTGGCTAGACTGGTTATCTTACGGCATTATCTGATCACTTATAAGCCTATATTTAACATGAGATTATTATATCCATACCATCCTGCTATCTGTTGACAAATTTTCGACTTTAGGCAACTTTTTAAGACCCCTATTAAGACCCCTAACGCCATCTTATCGGCAAAAACATGCGAATAGCTTTGCCTCCTAAACCCCCTTAAGTCATAAATATTTAACAAAAATGAAATTAATTTCTCTCTTTTAAGTTCAATTTAAATAAAAGCATTAAAAAAAAAATTTATTATATTTTTATTTTAAACTTTTTAGTATTTTTATTTGGAGATATTAAATAAAGGGAATGGCGGGAAAATTTTTTTTTTTTTTAATTTTTCCGGAAATGGGGTTTTCCGCCTCTTGCTTTTTTGGGGGGGGGTTTTAAATTTGAATAAAATTTGTTTTTTTTAAAAAAGATTTAAAATTTAAAAAAAAATTTTTTTGGAAAAAGGCCCGAATTGTTTTTAATCTTTATATTTTCTGTTTTTTTTTTTGTTTTTTTTTTTTTTTTTTTTTTTTTAAAAATTTATATATTAGATTTGTTGATTTGATGTGGTGTTTTTTTTTTTTTGTTGAGGGGGGGCTGCCCTCTTCTTAAATCTAAAAAAAAAAAAAAAAAAAAAAAATGATATTTAAATTTATTTTAAACCTCAGAAAGAAAAATTGAATTTTTTAAAATAGTTTCCAAAGATAAAGAAAATTTTAGAAAGGAAGGGGTGGTGGAATGACCTTAATCTCGGAACTCCCTTTATTGATAATCCTATATTTTTTTATTCTTTTAGCCTCCAGTCAATATTATTTTCAGAGCCGGAAGTCCAGAGCTTCACCTAATATTATTAGATAAATATCATTTAATTTTCTTTTGGTTTATTTATTTAGAAAAAATATTATTTATTTATTTATCTAAAAACATGAAACTTTCTCTTGCTCTTAAATGATTTTATTTTGTTAAATTATATTCTATAAATGAATATACTGATACTACACTGTATAATAAGTTAAATGATAAATAAACTGAACTTTTGATAAGGACTGTCTTGTTTGTTAATTATCTCTCTTATCTAAAAGCCGAGCAATATAAAACTTTGATAACAATTCGCATTATTATTATTATTATTAATATTAACAAACAAACAACCATTGAAAAACATATGAAAACTATTTTGTATATCTCGAGCTTTGGTTGTTTGTTTGCTTGCTTGTTGGTGGGAGGGGTTGAAAAAAATAGGAAGGAGAAAAAGGGCGCATCCCTCTTTTCAGGTAGAGAAGGGAAGAAGAAGAAATAACAAGGGTGAGTTATGATTGTAACAAATTAAATCTTGTAAATTAATCACCTGAGATTTATCATCAAAAGAAAAATTGAAAATTTTTTTTTAGGAATATATAAATTATTTAATAAATTGATGTGGGCACCAGAGGTCGACAAAATTTTATACTATTAATGATGATTTTTGATTTATAAATTTACTTCCAATTTTCATGAAAAAATATTTCATTCAATATTAAAAATTTAATATCAAGAATTTGAAGGAAATGTACGTTTTGACGCTCACGAGTTCAAAAAAGTTTGTCCAGCAAAATTGTCTGTTTCATGTTATTTTGGACTAATTTTTCTTATAATGTATAATTTGTATTATGTTGTTTTTAGTACATTTGTGGTTTATAAGCGTTTTCGTTTTAAAAATTTTTTGTTGTAAAGTGTTGTTGATAAAATGTATTTTTGATAACTATGTTTTTGTATAAGGTATTTTTTGTAAAGGGGTTTTTTACATAATGTATGTTTTGTAATGTATGTATTTTTTAAAGATTGTATTTTTACTTTCTCTTACCCTATATATGAAATATATAGAGAGAGAAAGTATTGCGATCATGTCAAAAATTCGATGTCGAGATTTTGATGGATATACATGTTTTGAGGTCCCCTGAGTCCAAAAAAGTGGGTCCCGCAAATTGGTCGGTGTGTGTGTGTGTGTGTGTGTGTGTGTGTGTGTGTGTGTGTGTGTGTGTGTGTGTGTGTGTGTGTGTGTGTGTGTGTGTGTGTGTGTGTGTGTGTGTGTGTGTGTGTGTATGTATGTGTGTCTGTGTGTGTGGACAGATTTTTAGCATGAAGGAGTTGAGCTAGCGGATTGAAATTTTATATTTAACTTAGGTACCTTTGAAGAATCTCAAAATAAGCTTTTGAACAAAATCGGCCAAAAAGTACTAGTACTTTACTGATGTACTTTTTCAGTATTTTTCGATTTTCTCAAAATTCCCTCCAAGGATTTTTTTTAAAATTCATAAATGAACTATTTTTTAGATGCTCTTTAAAATGTATATTCTCATTTTGCCGTTGAAATCTTCTGAAGACCACTTTACTCTTGTTCTTCATAGGAAAGATAGAAATGGTTGCCATGGTAACGGGAATTTAAATCTTTTTCTTTTTATTAGATTAAAAATCAATTATTATTTAATTTCCCATTTTTACTTTCTCTTACCTATGTATATATGTATATATATATAGAGAGAAAGTATTGGATTCATGTCAAAAATTCGAAGTCGAGATTTTGATGAATCTTCACGTTTTGAGGTCCCTGAATCCAAAAAAGTGGTTTTCGCGACATGGTCTGTCTGTGTGTGGGTGTGGGGGTGTGGGTGGGGTGTGTGTGTGTGTTCAATTTTAAGCATGAAGGAATTGAGCTAGGAGGTTGAAATTCTATATTTAAGTTAAACACCCCTCGGGACCGGAAAAATAAGCTTTTAATCAAAATCGGCCAAAGATTACTAGTACTTTACTGATGTACTTTTTCAGTTTTTTCGATTTTCTCAAAATTTGCTCCAACGATTTTTTTTAAATTCAAAAATCAATTATTTTTTAGATGCTCTTTAAAATGTATATTCTCATTTTGCGATTGAAATCTTCTGAAGACCACTTTACTCTTGTATTTCATAGGAAAGATAGTAGAAATGGTTGCCATGGTAACAAAATATAAATATTTTCCCATATAAATTTTACATCTGAATTCAAATGTTCCGTACTGTCGGGAACTAAATATATGTCGACAAAAAATCTGGTGTGACAAGCACAGAACACAACTTTCGATTACCGAAGGTAAGAGAAAGTTGTGTGCTGTGCGCCAGTCACACCAGATTTTTTTAAATTTATTTGTGTCTTTAATTGTTTCAAAGAAAACTATATATATATATATATCTCCCACTTGCAAACATTATCGTCTCTCTCTACTCTTTTTAAATTCCCTTTCCACCTTATCTTCGCATAGAAACAATGTTAATTTCCTATAGGGATTTGTATGTTAATTTCGATTCAAAAGGGGTCCCCTTTGGAACTTTTTACGCATTTAAAATTTTTTTCCAATTCTTATGAAATTTTGTATTTATTTACGATTCTATATTGTGTATAAAATGTCCAAATATGAGATTAAAATTTTGAAAAATAACCATAGTTTATTTGAAGCAGTCAACATTTAAAATGCAAGTTTGAAACTAAGGTGCTATCGGAAACTAAATATATCTCGACACAAAAAATCTGGTGTGACCAGCACAGTGCGCAACTTTCTCTTACCGAAGGGTAAGAGAAAGTTGTGTGCTGTGCGCCAGTCACACCAGATTTTTTATAAAGTATTGTATACAGTGGACTGACTGGATGGCTAAGCCGCAAGCCAAAAAATAAAGAAAAAAAATCTGGTGTGACTGGCGCACAGCACACAACTTTCTCTTACCTTCGGTAATCGAAAGTTGTGTTCTGTGCTTGTCTCACCAGATTTTTTGTGTCGACATGTATTTAGTTTCCGACAGTACGGTACATTCGATTTTCAAGATGTACAATTTATAAGTATGGGAAAATATTTATATTTTGTTACCATGGCAACCATTTCTCCTATCTTTTCTATGGAGTACAAGAGTAAAGTGGTCTTCAGAAGATTTCAATGACAAAATGAGAATATACATTTTATTGAGAATCTAAAAAATAATTGATTTTTGAATTTAAAAAAAAATCGTTGGAGCAAATTTTGAGAAAATCGAAAAAAACTGAAAAAGTGCATCAGTAAAGTACTAGTACTCTTTGGTCGATTTTGTTCAAAAGCTTCGTGTCACGTCCCATGGGGGTGCCTAACTTGAATATAAAATTTCAACATCCTAGCTCTTTCCTTTCTTGAGATATTTTGTTCACAGACACACAGACAGACCATGTCGCGAAAACCATTTTTTGGATTCAGGGGACCTCAAAACGTGAAGATCCATCAAAATCTCGACATCGAATTTTTGACATGAATCCAATACTTTCTCTCTCTATATATTAACATATATATAGAGTTAAGAGAAAGTAAAAAATGGTCTGTTTATGTTTTAACAATTTAAAGTAAGAAGAAAAAGAACTACGAGTTTGAAATTTTATAATTTAGGTAACACCCACTCCCACCCCCCGACACGTGAAAATAAGCTTTTAAATCCAAAGAAGAGTACTAGTACTTTAGTGGCATACTTTTTAATTTTTTTCGATTTTTTTTATTGACTCTAATGATGTTGATAAAATTCATAAATAAATTATATTTTAGATGCTCTTTAAAAATGTATATTCTCATTTTACTCTGAAAATAGGACACTTTTAAAAGTTTTCGGCATCTGAGGCCATATGGAATTTATACGAAAACTTGTAGACCTATATATTATTAACAATACATGCGATCCAGACATAATTGATTTAAATAAATATTCATCGGACTGCCAGAGATCCGAATCCACTCCCCTTGGCTTTTGGGTTCTCAATATTGACATTTGTTACTATCTCTCCACTATGGTTGGGGAGGGAGTTCGAATTTCTATGTTTATAAATATATTATAATGTACTGCCCGAGTATATATCAATACAAAAAAAATCTGGTATGACAAGCACATAACACAACTTTCAAATACAGGAGGTAAGAGAAAGTTGTGTGTTGCGATTACAAGATTTTTTTTTATTATATTAATATTATATGGACCCTGTCATGCATTGGTGTGTCAAAAACCAAAAAATTTAAAATGGGTTTAAAAAGGAAAATTTTTTTTAAAATTTTTAATTATAATTTTTTTTTTTTAATATTTTTAAAAAAAATTATATTTTATTTTTTTTTTTTAATTTAAAAAAAAAAATATAATATAAAAAAAAAAAAAAAAAAAAATATTTTTTTTTTTTTCAAAAAAAAAGTTGTTTTTTTTTTCAAAAAATAATAAAAGGGGGGGGATATAACTGTCATAAAAAATAAAAAAAGGAATTAAATAATGTCATTTCACATCGAAACGTTAGTATCTTTCTACTCTATACTTTTCTTCTCATTTTAGATTAAGTTTTAATTAAATACATAAATGCATGAAGTATGTGCTAGTAAATATTGGCGCCAATAGAAAGCATGATGCTCTTTTCTGACATACAAGTGGAGCCATTAAAAGTAAACAAAGCTTTATGCATTAGGCATTAAAACATTAGCTGTGAATCCAGCTTAAGTCTCTACGAGATAAATTATTACTCTAGTTTAAATCGGGAAATAACAACCCCATCACCGAATAGTGACGTAAGAGTGGTTTTAGCACAAAAAAAAAAAAAAAAAAAAAATACAGCCGTGTGAGATGAACAGTAATATTTTTTGTTTTTATTTTAAGAAAAAAAATAATAAAGTACACCATATCAATAGTGGTGGTGAAAAAATTATAAGTGAATTTTAAAAGATGAAATATCTCTCTGTGTTAAGGGATGAGGGATTTATTCACTTGATACACCCTTTAAGAATCTTTCTCTCTCTTCCCTTTTTTTTTTTTTTTTTTTTTATTTGACATTCAAGTTTTACGTGACTAAACTCAACTCTTGCGACTTTAAATAAAAATATGAATTCAATTTTTTTTTGTTTTTACTTTTCTCTCATCTCTTTTTTTCTTATTTAATCAAGAAATACACAAAATGTATGATAATAATTATATTTCATAGCTGAACAATTTATGCATACATTTTGCGAAGCAGGGCGTAGCCAAAGGGTGGGGGATTTGGGGATTTCAATTCTCCTCCTCCCAATGGGATTAAAGAATGATAAAAATATATACAGAAAAATATAGTTTTAATGTTAATTTTAAATTAATATTAAGACCACTATTATACAATAATATTTCAACAAGAGCCTTCAGTAAAAAGTTCAAATCTGAAAATTCTATTTATTTATATACAGGGTATAATAATTAACCTTAAGGATTCTCTCTTTCTCTCTCATTTTGTCAATTGGCTTTATTTTCAGAGAAGTGAGAGGAGGGGAGGGGGGGGGTGTTCTTAATTGGTTAACTTGTAGCTCAAAGGACTGACCCAAAAGTCCTCCAATGTGCGCGAAGGTAGGATGAGAGATATCTAATATCTCCGCAAAGCAAACTCAATTAGTCCCGGGTATAATTTAATAGCAACACTGAAGAGAACAGGTGGTAATTTAATAAGGCTCCTCTCCTCTCTTATGGAAAAGTTGAAACCATTCAGTCATAATAATAACAACAACAAATAAAAATATTTAAATAAATTATATAAGGAAATATACTACTTTAATTATAGTAATTAATTTAATAGAGAATTTGTTTATTTTTTTTAAGAACCGAATTAGTCGTCCTAAACTGTCTTACTGGTTGACAAACAATCAGACAACAACACGAGGGGTTGACAAATATTGATAATTTCAAAACAAAGAGGAGAGGATTCGGACACCAAACAGCCCGATGAATTTATTTAAGCTACTTTGAATTTATTTTAAGCTACTTAAATTTGATTCATATTTTTTTTACTTAATAATTGTGAAATAAAATTCAGAAATTTAAAATTCAAGCACGAAAGAATATGAAAATCGATTGAAAATTATTATTTTTACTTTCTCTTACCTATATATGTTAATATATAGAGAGAAAGTATTGGATTCATGTCAAAAATTCGATGTCGAGATTTTGACGGATATACACGTTTTGAGGTCCCCTGAATAAAAAAAAAATAGTTTTATCGACATGATATGTCTGTGTGTCTGTGAACAAAATATCTCAAGAACGGAAAGAGCTAGGAGGTTGAAATTTTATATTTAAGTTAGACACCCCAATGGGACATGTCACGAAGCTTTTGAACAAAATCGACCAAAGAGTACTAGTACTTTACTGATGCACTTTTTCTTATTTTCTCAAAATTTGCTCCAACGATTTTATAGGAGAAATAGTTGACATGGTAACAAAATATAAATATTTTCTCACGTTTATAAATTTTACATCTTGAATTCAAATATACCATACTACTGTCGGAAACTTAATATATGTCGGCACAAAAAATCTGGTGTGACAAGAACACAACTTTCGATTACCGAAGGTAAGAGAAAGTTGTGTGCTGGGTGACCAGTCACACCGGATTTTTTTACAGTGTAATATGGCTAGATCACAATCATCAGTATAGTTTATAGTCTGAATTGCCTAAGATGCCGAAAAGAAAAATAATAAACAAATGAAATATAAAAACGAGTGAGACAAATGCAATAAATAACTCATCATCTAGTTATCCACCCTCAATTATCCAATTCCAATGACATTCTAATTTAAAAATTATTTATTTATTTGTTGGGTGTGTGTATTTTAAAATAACCTGCTTAATAATATTAAAATCTAAATTTCTAAAGGTCAAGAAAAAATAAAGATGCTATACGTGATGACGTCATATTGGAAAGCATAATAAATGAGAGGGGAGGGGCAGTCCCACCCCCACACCCATCCCTTTTTTTTTGTTAACCTTTGCCATTTCTAGCTCTCTAATATAATTCGCGTTTCCATCTAAAAAAAAAGACATCTTTTAGCAATTATTGCCGTAAGGCAGCGATGCGAAAAATAAAAATGATACCAGACGAATTTATCAACGAACGAAGAAAACACATGAAAAATGGATGGATATCTTCGCACCAAACTCCCCTCCCATTCCCCTTTTTTTTTCCTATTTCGTCTTCTTTTTAATACTCCACCTCACTCTCTCTCACTCTCTCTCTCTCATACACACTTTTTATCATTCCATTTTTATATTATTTATATCAAACTCTTTTTTGTTTGTTTATAAATCACACATCAATAATACATAATACAAACAAAAGTTTGTTAAAGTAATACCTTGGGTAACGAGATGTTTTTAATTTAGGGTTTCTTTTTTAAAACAATTAATTTAATGAAATAAAGAAAATGTACAGTAGATAAAATTTATTTAAGGTTTTTTTGGCATCTGAGGCATTTAGACACCGATCCTCTTCATTTTTAATCAATTAATCCAATTCTGTCACAGGAGCATAAAATTTATTTAAGCACGTAAAAAAATTTATTAAATTTTATTGTAATTTTCAACATAGTAATTTTTAATTAAATATATATATATATATATGAAAATGGAAGTTTTACTTTACCTAAAAAGTTTTTTCAAAAATTTTGAGATTTCAATTTTTTGTCATATTATGATAAATTACCCTATTTTAAAAAATTTTTATTTTTTGACATTTTTTCGAAAACTGAATAGTTTTTGAAATAATCAACGAAGGTAAAGACATTTTTGTCTAATAATCAAAAGATCAAAATCGTAATGGCTATGGGCTTAGGACAGTGCATTAGAATTCAAGATGTAAAATTTATAAACATAAAAAAATTTATATTTTTTTAATTTTAAATCAGTAAAGTACTAGATTTCATTTAAAAGCTTATTTTCTCGCTCGTAAATATTACTTGCAAGATTATTTAATTAAAAAAACCTCAAAAAAAAAAAAAAAAAAATTGTTTTTCATTCATTTTTTTTTCTCGTTTATAAAATATTCTCGAGGCAGGGAAACTATTAGAAAAGCCAACTTTAGTTGGAGGCGGCGTTAAATGAATAAAATATCACATTATTAAAGGGTTTTTTTTTATTCGTTTTCCTTCCTTGTTCTCTTCTTCCATTCTATTAAATTAAAAATGTCTTATTTTAGCTTTAAGAAAGCTATGAAAAATAGAATAGCGCCTCCTCTTTTCGACAAGGAGACGATATTTTCAAAAAATTATCATTCAATATTGATTTTAAAAATTCCTATTTATTATTTATGGAATTTTTTTTTTGTTAGACCTATATACGTACTTTGAATTTACGTAAAATAAAATGTGACAAGCACAGAACACAAGCTTTCGATTACCGAAGGTAAGAGAAAGTTGTGTGCTGGTGCGACAGTCACTCTATTGAATTACAATATACCTATATAATTTATTTATATTGTATTTTTATAGACGGATTGATGAAGAGACTTGAATATATCTCGAAACGTCTCCGGACTCTTTTTTCTTTTTTTTTTTTTTTTTTAAACACCCACACTTTTTTTCTCATTCACACACACATACACACAGTCTTTTTGGCAACTTAGGCCATTTAAGACTTTTACGATATCTGTTATAGAGATTAATATACATATTAGAGGTCTAGGCATTCTTATTTAAGTCATTTCGTATCCAAATGTCTTAAATAAAATCATCGGACTACCTGGGGTCCGAACCCGCGACTTTTGGTATACGAGATTAGCACGCTAACCTCTACGCCAAGCCCCGAGGGCGTCTCCGGACTCGATAAGCATATAAAGGGTTTTTATTTGGCTGAACCTGGCCTTATTAAAATTATTCAAAAAGGTATAATGATAAAAAAGACAATTTCTAAATTTTGTATTCAGCAATTGTTCTTAACAAAATGTAATAAGAATGCTTTAAAAAAAATCACGAATAACGAAACCACAAGTTGGTCAAAAAGAGATCGTTTCCTTCTCTTTCCTTTAATAAAGTCCAAGCATCTCTCTCTCTCTTTTTATTCTACCTGTTCAATTTTTTTTTCTACCCTTCCGACTTCTCTTTTTTTTTTAACTCTCCCTCATTTTATTCACCAGGGGGCAATTGGGTCTGAAACTTGTTCGCTTTTTTTTTTCTTTTTTTGGGGTGTGATTTGGGCCCGGGAGCGCCTGGGGGCAAAGAGGGCGGCTAACGAGCCCTTCTGATGATGATCTCTCTCTCTCTCTCTCTCTCTCTCTCTCTTTCTGAATTATATCACTCACAGTCCAACCAATTATAAATCGCAGCTCACGCAATTCAAATCTTTTTTCTCTCTCTCACGCTAAACCTAATCATATGGATGCCTCTGTTTTAATTACAGTCCCAGTGCTGGCCACGTCAGTCTCAGTCTCGAATGGAAAATTAAATTATTTATATGAATAAATATAGTGTAGTTGAGTAACAATCAAAATAACAATATTTTATATGTAAATTCTCTATATTTTTTCTTTCAGAGAACTTCGTTCCCGTAATCTATAATTCCGTCTATTCAATTTCTTTTAGAAAATAAAAAATTTGTTATGTCAAAGTGGCTTTAGTTTTTCGAATAATTTTAGAGATATTTGAATATAATTTAAAAAAATTAATTTAGTTAGAAAGAGTTAAGGATAATTTCTTAATTGGATATCTTGTTACGTCTCAAGCTCTTATATAAGAAAACGTCATGAGATGGAAAGATAAATTTATTTTGAGTAGTATAGATGTTGAGGACGGTATATCGGCCAAAACGAGGATTTCAAGAACTGGGTATATTTAAACACGAAAGTATATGAAAACCGATTGAAAATTCATATTTATTTTACAGTGTATTAGTTTTTAAATGCACTAAGCCAGAGAGCTCAAGTGGAGCAAGTAACTTCACTGTCACTAAATGCCTACTACCTTAGATTGGTTAGATTTGAGGTGTGTGGCTACGTGCACGAAAGCACATCGAGTAAGTAAACGGAGATCAGAATTCAAATAATAATAAATTATGCCTGAGAGAAACCCGTTAGCAACTCGGAAAAATATTTTCTTAATAAATTATTTTGTCTTATTATATTAAAGAACTCTAAACACATTTTTCCTTAAGGTAGGTATATTTTAATATATAAATCTCAAGAACCTTTTCTATTCTCGTAAAGTATTTTAAATTCCACTCCCCCCCCCTTTTTTTTACAAATCACAGATCAAATTCTTTTATTAGCGTAAAAAATAATAAATTTCAAATCGATTAGTTTTACAATCTCAAAACCTGTAAATTTTATATACCATACCAACATAGATTTAAATAAATCTCTTTCTTATGTGCTTTAAGAAAAAAAAAATTAAATTGCTGATTCTCAGAATATAAAATTCTCTCCTTTACTTCCGTGCTCCGGGGTAACCGGTAATATACCGGTTCTCTTCGATTCGAGTTTTTTTTTCTTTTTTGCAAAAAAATAATTTCTTCAAATTACTTTAATAAATTAAATCCGCTTACGTTATTTGTAAATGGTTTAAAAGATTTATCACAAATAATAATACCGATGACGTTATTTGTCTTTTTGAATTAGCACTTATAATTTATAAAGTGGGGATTTTGAATAAAAATTAATAATTAAAATAATTTTATAATAGTTAAAAGTAAACAATAGGTTTAGTTTATTTGGTTTATGTACTTTTCGAAGTTTTAACATTTTTTAACATCGAAATGTACCAAATAAAACTCCTTTTTTAAATTAAACCTAGTGTTTAATTTTAATTAAATTATTTTAATTTTAAAAATGTTTTAAACTAGTGCCTACTGTGATATTTTTTTATTGTTTCCCTTTCGGCAGTTAGCCATTGGCCGTGAATTCTTTAGATTATATAAAAATTAATAAATACAAAATGTCGATTGTCTATTTTATCCATTTTCAAAAAGAGATATTGCCCTCGGGCTTGGTGTAGGGGTTGGCGTGCTATCCTTCTATACCGAGGGTCACGGATTCGGATTCCAGTGTTTTTGGATACCAAATGGCTTAAATAAGAATGCCTGGACCCTTAAGTATATATGTAGGGCCTATACTCTATAACGGTTATCGTAAAAGTTTTATATGGCATAAGTTGCCGAAAAGACTGTTGTATGGGGTGTGTGGAAAAAGAGATATATTGATGAAAAATTAATGACCAAAATGTATTTTATAATTTTTCTTTATTAAATTTAGTGATTTGGAAGTTGGCGAGAGAAAATTATCCAAATTAGAAAGACATTTTTTTCATGTAAGAAAAAAAAAAAAAAAAAAAAACTTATGAGGTAGCAGTACTAAAAAAGAAGGTTAAGTATTTTCCGTTCGTTTAAATCAAAATTATTTTATTATAAAAAAAAAAAGAAAAATTGAGGAATTTCAAATAAAATAGTTTATCTTTTGAATTGAGGCCATAAGAGTGAATGAGAGAGAAGAGTAGATTAAGGTAAAGGTAAAAGAAAAAGAAGAAGGAAGAGAAAGAGGGAAGACATCAGAGATTGGCTGACTCAGATTGGATGGACAGGGAACAAGGAACAAGAGGGACATCACCATCAAGGGACGGTGAAATTTTTTATTGTCATCCAGCATCAACCAATCCAATCGATTGAGCGAGCATCCATCTCTATCTTTCCCCCTATCTAGCTATAATATAAAAATATCCACTTTATCCAATTATAGCATTAAAATCAAAATTTCGATAGGTAATTAAATTATCAGACTTTAAAATATAGGTGAGGTCTTTTGTAACATCATTTAGAACGAGGATTTCAATTAATTAATTTTAATTATTAAATATGATTAGATTTGTTATAGCTGATTCAATATAATAATGGGATGGGGCGAAATCGAGAAGACAGTTTTTTGTTTCATTAATATATAGGCTTTGTGCCAGGCCGTCACATCATTATAAACAGATCTATATGGATGACACAAGGTCGAAACTCTAATAAAGAAAGTGGAAATAAATTAATGAAACAAAAATTAGATATCTAATTAATTTCTCGTAATCACATCACAATATTATTAATAATTATAAGGTGATTAATGTATATCTTTTTCTTCAAACATTAGTATAAAAACTGACAAGTACTATAACTTTCATGGGAATAATACTGAGGTGGGGGTCCCGGGTTCGCTTCTCGTCCCAAGAAAAATTTATTTCAAATAGACGTTTAGGAATTTTTTTTTAAATATTGCAAATTACTATATTTGTTAATTCTTAAAAAAAAATAATTAAGCATGATTACGGAGTTAAAGATTTCAAGGATCAAAGGAATTTATTTATATTTTTAGAATGATGAACTATTCTAAAATTTAAATGATTGACGTAAAGGTCTGGCTTAAAGGTAGAAACATTAGCTTCTGGTGCCAATGTTCAAGGGTTCGCATCCCGTCCCAGGCGAGAAATTTGTTTCAAATGAATTGAATACCAATAACGGGGTCTAAAGGGCCTCAGATGCCAAAGACTTTAAACAAATTAAAAAAAAAACTTTAAATTACTAAAATACCGACGTTTGATATATCCAGAAAATACAGCTTTTTATTTTAACGAAAATCTAAAATAAATATGATGAGGATTTCATCCTCTCTAAGTACCCGATGTTAATTTTTTTTATTTGTTTTTAAGCAAATGCAGATCCAATTAGGTTTTATTGTTGTTGAATCCATCTGTTCAGAATTGGATGGATTACTCAGCATCTCTGCTCTACTCTTAATTATTTGCTTCCTTCGTTTAAACATTTTTTCAAAAAGAAAAAAAAAAACATTCACTCTTTTGGCATGCATCTAATTGAAACATCATCTTAAGAACAAAGAAAAAAATGCATTAGGCATACTTTGTTTTATATTAGGATTGTATGACAGGGCCGCCGAGAGCTTGTAAATAATAATAATAATACTAATAACATTGCTATATAAGAAAAAAATTTATTATTTGTGCAAATGATAAAAAAAATTTTTAATTGAAATTTTATCTTTTTTTTTTTTTTTTGTTGCAAACGCAACTAGCTACAAGTATTTATTATTTTTTATTACGTTTGAATTCAATCTTGATCAAATAATAATTGCATTCAATTTTTTTTTTCTTTGACGTGTTGGTATAACTGGATCTCAGTATATTATATATAATTTAAGGGAATTTAAATTTTTCTCTAATGATTAGGATTAGAAACGTTTCTTAACTTTTTTTTTTCCTATCTCATTCGCCTGCTATTTATAAATATTTGAATGAGAGATTAGTATTATTATTAGGATTAGGAATTTCTGTTTAATCTGATGTGGCCAGCAGGTTTAAAAATGTCAGATTTTGTCTTAAAATTCATTTAAAATATGAGAAGCCGATAAAAAATACAATTTAAACTTTGAATTTATAAAAAATATGGAGGGGATACTCGAATAGCACACAACTTTCTAACTGCAAGTTCTTTGCTTGTCCCACCAGATTTTTCGTCGTAATATATTTGAACCATTTTATGGATGAAGGAACCAAGCGCAATTATGATAGAAATTGACATAATGCCTCCATCTTCTAGGGAAAAAGATCTACTTTTTTATTTAAATCGCAACATTATGACTCTGTTAACTTTTTTTGTATAAAACAAGAAACAAAGTCATTGCTATTAGTTTTGTTTACAATGTACAAATGAAATGGCCTTTAACTCTGATTTAGGTTAATGGCGTTTGGTTCCTTTGTGCATAACATCGTCCATTTAGTTTCCGAAAGTATGCTAAAATTTATAAACATACAAAAAGATTTATATTGTATTTTGTTACCATGACAACTATTTCTTCTATCTTTCCCATGAAGTACAAGAGTAAAGTGTGCTTCAAACAATGTTAAGAGTAAAATGAGAATATACATTTTAAAGAGCATCTAAAAGATGATTGATTTATGACTTTTAATCAAAATTGTTGTAGTGAATTTTGGGAAAATCGAAAAAAAAACTCCAAAAGTACATCAATAAAGTAATAGTACTCTTAGGCTGATTTTGTTCAAAAATTAGGTGTTACGGGCCGGAGGGGTACCTAACTTAAATATAAAATGTATATCTTTTAGCTCTTTCCGATCTTGTGATATTTTGTTAAAAAACAGACGATTTTGTTTGATTCACTATTTTGAATTAGCCATCAAAACGTGTATTTCCATCAAAATTTTGACATGAATTCAATACTTTTTCTCTCTATATATAGGTAAGAGAAAGTAAAATTAGTGTGAGTTTACAAATTTAATAAATTTTTTTTATGTTATAAATTTTATATGAAAATAGAGTCATGACAAGAGATAAATGTTCTCGCTTTTGAAGAGTGCGTCTTCATAGCCCGGAAGATTTTCTCGTTTTTTATCTCAATCTTTTTTTTTTCTCTCCATTAATGTATCTTTTATAATAAATAATATCGATCCATTAGCTCTAAAGACATTTCAAATATATTTGACCTTTTTTTTTATATTTCTACCTCTTCTCAAGCCATTCGAATAGAAAAATTCTAAAGAAAATTAACGGGATTCTTTTCGGTGATAACCTTTGAATATCCAAAATGAAAGTCGTCCTTTTATTCAATACAAAACGAAGAGAGACTTAATGGCGACAAAACCGCCATTTCTCTATCTTTTATCTCTCCATCCATCTATATGTCTGTCTGTCTTGTGAAAATGATTCCTCATTTAATAAAAAGGGAAATCTGTCAGAGAATGGATGTGGGTCCCAGGTCAAAGTACTTTGTATGTGTTTTGTGCGTTTATTTGTAAACTGAAAAGCGTTAAAACGGATTAACCGCTCCCCTTGGTCTATATTTTAAACTTAAAACGCCTTCTCAAGAACTGTATCAATTTTAGAATATAATCTGATCAATTTGTACCAACAAGTTTTTAAAATAAAAAATTTTGTTCTCTCTGGAAAGAGATGAAAGTTAATTTGTTTGAACCATCAAATTAATTATCTAAATTCTATTTAATATAACTTTAGTAGTAGAGGACGATTAGGGCTAAGAATCAAACAGCCTGAGGGCTTGGTGTAGTGGCTAGCGTGAAGGCCTTCTATACCAAGGGTCGAGGGTTCGGATGATTTTATTTAAGCCATTTGCTATCCAAAGAATGCCTGGACCCCCAATAGATATATTAATTAATAACGGTTATCGTAGTCTTATATGGCCTAGTTGCCGAAAAGATTGTGTGTGTGTGAGTGTGAGGGGGGAAAAAGTAAGCTCTTTCAAGATAAATTTATTTGGAATACTTGAACTAAAATGGATGTTTCAGGACTATTTTGGGACCATATATCCCAAAATTCGTCTAAAATATCGTGTTTGGTTCGAATAAAATAAATTTGAACGGATAGAACTTTATTTTGTATTTCAACAATAAAGCTAGTGAAAATTTCGTTTAAGATTTTCAGACTGCCAAAGGCCAAGGGTTCGCATCCCGTCCGAGGCGAAAAAATTCATTTTAATTGGATATCCATCAATTGAAATAAATAAGAACGGAGGTTCTAAATTACCTCGGATCCCAAAAGAGACCTTAACAAATTTAAAAAAAAAAATTCAAAATTTCTTATAGGCCTATATAATTATTTGTTTCCACGGGTTTTTTTGTAGTTTCTATAGGAATTTAAATTCTTTTAAAAAACCGGCCATCTGACTACTGTAACCTAATAAAAACTAATAAAAAAATCGATGCAGCGAATTTTGAGAAAATCGAAAAAAAAAACTGAAAAAGTACATCAGTAAAGTACTAGTACTTTTTGGCCAATTTTGTTCAAAAGCTTATTTTCACCCCTTGGGAGAATGCCTAACTTAAATATAAAATTTCAACATCGTAGCTATTTTAGTTACTGAGATATTTTGTTCACAGACACACACACACAGACAGACCATGTCGCCTGGATCTAGAGGACCTTAAAACGCGAAGATCCATCAAAATCTCGACATCGAATTTTTGACATGAATCCAATACTTTCTATATTTTTCATATATAGTGTAAGAGAAAGTAAAAAAATATCGTAAATTCATATGTTATATTTTACAATTAGCAGTTCGAAAAATCGTGCAGTCTTTTCAAAAAATGAATATTGTTTTTTATTATTAAAAAAAAAATATATATTTCCACCATGGCATAAAACAAAACTCGGTTTGAGTATTCGTAAAGCTTATATAGACACGTCATATTAATAAATGTTGAGAATAGGAAATTACCCATTGATCAAGAAGAAAGAAAGAGCTCAACTCAAAGGGACAAGCGAGAAATAAATTTATTTATAAATTAAATCCATTTAATTAAAAATCTATTATCTGGATTTAATTAAAAAAAAAAGAATTTCTCTCTATTTGAAAACAAAAATAAATATCTGATTGGTGAATCGAAAATGAAAGAATTATTTTCTATATACGATAAAAAATCTGGTGTGACTGGCGCACAGCACACAACTTTCTCTTACCCTTCGGTAAGAGAAAGTTGTGCACTGTGCTGGTCACACCAGATTTTTTGTGTCGAGATATATTTAGTTTCCCATAGCACCTTAGTTTCAAACTTGCATTTTAAATGTTGACTGCTTCAAATAAACTATGGTTATTTTTCAAAATTTTAATCTCATATTTGGACATTTTATACACAATATAGATTCGTAAATAAATACAAATTTCATAAGAATTGGAAAAAAAAATTTTAAATGCGTAAAAAGTTCCAAAGGGGACCCCCTTTTGAATCGAAATTAACATACAAATCCCTATAGGAAATTAACATTGGCCAAATGCGAAGATAAAGTAGAAAAATTTAAAACGCGTAGAAAGAGAGAAGATAGTTTTGTGAGAGAGAGAGATATGTTTTCTCCGAAAAAAAAAAATGGGCGTTTAAATAATAATTGATTTTTAATCTAAAAATCTGGTGTGACTGGCGCACAGCACACAACTTTCTCTTACCTTCGGTAATCGAAAGTTGTGTTCTGTGCTTGTCACACCAGATTTTTTGTGTCGACATATTTTTAGTTCCCGACAGTCCGGAACATATGAATTCAGATGTAAAATTTAAAAGCATGGGAAAATATTTATATTTTGTTACCATGGCAACCATTTCTCCTATCCTTCCCTATGAAATACAAGAGTAAAGTGGTCTTCAGAAGATTTCAATTGCAAAATGAGAATATACATTTTAAAGAGAATCTAAAAAATAATTGATTTTTGAATTTTAAAAAAAATCGTTGGAGCAAATTTTGAGAAAATCGAAAAAAACTGAAAAAGTACATCAGTAAAGTGCTAGTACTCTTTGGCCGATTTTGATTAAAAGCTTATTTTTCCGGTCCCGGGGGTGTTTAACTTAAATATAAAATTTCAACCTCGTAGCTCAATTCCTTCATGCTTAAAATTGAACACACACACACCCACCCACCCACCCACCCACCCACACACACACAGACAGACCATGTCGCGAAAACCACTTTTTTGGATTCAGGGGACCTCAAAACGTGAAGATCCATCAAAATCTCGACATCGAATTTTTGACATGAATCCAATACTTTCTCTCTATATATATATTACATATATACATAGGTAAGAGAAAGTAATAAAAAGAAAAAGATTTAAATTCGGTTACCATGGCAACCATTTATTTCTCCTATCTTTCCTATGAAGCACAAGAGTAAAGTGTGCTTCAAACAATTTTGAGGGCAAAACGAGAATATACATTTGAAAGAGCATCTAAAAAATAATTGATTTTTGAATTTTAATCAAAATCGTTGGAGCAAATTTTGAGAAAATCGAAAAAAACTGAAAAAGTACATCAGTAAAGTGCTAGTACTCTTTGGCCGATTTTGATTAAAAGCTTATTTTTCCGGTCCCGGGGGTGTTTAACTTAAATATAAAATTTCAACCTCGTAGCTCAATTCCTTCATGCTTAAAATTGAACACACACACACCCACCCACCCACCCACCCACCCACACACACACAGACAGACCATGTCGCGAAAACCACTTTTTTGGATTCAGGGGACCTCAAAACGTGAAGATCCATCAAAATCTCGACATCGAATTTTTGACATGAATCCAATACTTTCTCTCTATATATATATTACATATATACATAGGTAAGAGAAAGTAATAAAAAGAAAAAGATTTAAATTCGGTTACCATGGCAACCATTTATTTCTCCTATCTTTCCTATGAAGCACAAGAGTAAAGTGTGCTTCAAACAATTTTGAGGGCAAAACGAGAATATACATTTGAAAGAGCATCTAAAAAATAATTGATTTTTGAATTTTAATCAAAATCGTTAGAGCGAATTTTGAGAAAATCGAAAAAAACTGAAAAAGTACATCAGTAAAGTACTAGTACTTTTTGGCCGATTTTGATTAAAAGCTTATTTTGTCGGTCCCGGGGGGTGTTTAACTTAAATATAAAATTTCAGCCTCATAGCTCAATTCCTTCATGCTTAAAATTGAACACACACAGACACACACACACACACACACACACAGAGACAGACAGACCATGTCGCGAAAACCACTTTTTTGGATTCAGGGGACCTCAAAACGTGAAGATCCATCAAAATCTCGACATCGAATTTTTGACATGAAACCAATACTTTCTCTCTATATATATATTACATATATACATAGGTAAGAGAAAGTAAAAATAAAAATTGAATCGATATTGAATTTAATTAACAAGAGAATATGTATAGGGTATTTTTTTTTGTAGGTATTAGCAATGATTCACTATTATTAATGGTAAAAATATTTAAGGCAAAAAAAAAAAAGATGAAAGGGAGGTGTTCTATTTAATGCGGGCCCGGGTTCGAGCCCCCGGGGCAGCAGGCAAGGGGCGTTGCTCTCGCCACTCGGAGATGAGCTCCCAGCCTGCGGGTTCACGTCTCGCAACTAAATATTTATTATATACGCTGGTCGCTCTTGAGTTAATAATAGGGGACTTGGGGAGGGGATTCAGAGCGACGCCATTTTGAAAAAGAAAAGCACCTTCTCAAATATATTTAAGAATATTTAAAAAAAAATTTTTTTGATGATAGTAATGCAAGTATGATGATGAAATGGTCCATTGAGATGAGAGAAATGAAAGCATCTTTTCTATTAAAAGAAACATCAAAAGCATCTCCCTTTTTCCTTAATAAATATAAGGGCTTTGATAATGTAGAATATGTAGATAGTAGTTAGTTGGCCTACCTGCTACTCTTGTGTGTTTAGAAGAGAGAGAGAGAGAGAAAGAGATCTCTTTACAGAGAAAGTGACGAAAGCATTACTCACCTGAGACAAAAGAGAAAATTTATATAAATATAAACTGTCTATATCAAAATATACATTATAATTCAAACAAACATAAATACAACTAACACTTTAGAAAATTAAAATTTTCAAAGGAGTCTTGTTCTATAATTTTTTCTGTCCGTTTGTTGAAAAAAATTTTCATAGGTAATGAATTTCTTTATTATAGAGTTAGTTAGCAGATAGATGATACATCATTAGCTCTAATTAGGAAAAGTTTTGCAACTTCGTTATGCTTATAAACAAATGTTTTTTTTTTTAAACACTCATACTTTTTTTCCACACACATATAGTCCTTTCGACAACTTAGGCCATATAAGACTTTTTACGATACTCCTATTTTATTAATATATCTATTGGAGGTCCAGGCATATTTATTTAAGCCATTTGGTATCCAAATTGCTTAAATAAAATCATCGGAATCCGAACCCGCAACCCCTGGTATAGAAGGCCAGCACTTTAGCAACTAGACCAAGGCCTGAGGGCTAAACAAATGTTTATTTTTATTATTTACATTAAGAAATTAAGAAAAGGTTTCAAAAAAATTAATAAAAAATGGCGGAATCTTTGTGTATGTCGTATCTTGATCACCTTATACCCATTTTTTTTTTTCTTTTGAAAATAAATTATATACTACCCAATCGATTGTTAGGAAATTTGGACAAGGGCTGGACAAACATGTCTTAATTATTATGGCTGAATTTTTAAAAAAAAGGAGAAGCTGAGAAAGTGGTACGCGATATTAATTTACCGCACACCCTGAGGGTTGACTAACTTCTCGTTTTAAAAACTTCGTAATACCTTTTAGGATTATAAATTTGCCAAAACCTATCCTAATCCGATTAATAATTTCAGAGATATAATCAAAATAATATGACCGAGGAGTCAAACCGAAAAAATACATACAATTCATTACATTCTCCACTCACTCATTTCCATACTGTTTTATACCAATAGAATAGACATGTCGCGAAAACCACTTTTTTTGGATTCAGGGGACCTCAAAACGTGAAGATCCATCAAAATCTCGACATCGAATTTTTGACATGAATCCAATACTTTCTCTCTATATATATATTACATATATACATAGGTAAGAGAAAGTAAAAGTGGTTTTCGCGACATGGTCTGTCTGTGGGTGGGTGGGTGGGTGGGTGGGTGGGTGGGTGGGTGGGTGTGTGTCAAATTTTAAGCATGAAGGAATTGAGCTATGAGACTGAAATTTTATATTTAAGTTAAACACCCCCGGGACCGGAAAAATAAGCTTTTAATCAAAATCGGCCAAAGAGTACTAGTACTTTACTGATGTACTTTTTCAGTTTTTTTCGATTTTCTCAAAATTCGCTCTAACGATTTTGATTAAAATTCAAAAATCAATTATTTTTTAGATGCTCTTCAAATGTATATTCTCGTTTTGCCCTCAAAATTGTTTGAAGCACACTTTACTCTTGTACTCCATAGAAAAGATAGGAGAAATGGTTGCCATGGTTACAAAATATAAATATTTTCCCATACTTATAAATTTTACATCTGAATTCAAATATTCCTTACTGCCGGGAACTAAATACATGTCGACACAAAAAATCTGGTGTGACAAGCACAGTACACAACTTTCGTTTACCGAAGGTAAGAGAAAGTTGTGTGCTGTGCGCCAGTCACACCAGATTTTTTGGATTCAGGGGACCTCAAAACGTAAAGATCCATCAAAATCTCGACATCGAATTTTTGACATGAAACCAATACTTTCTCTCTATATATATATTACATATATACATAGGTAAGAGAAAGTGATTAGATTTTTAACGATTATAATGCTTTCCTCTTGTATTACATATATTATAAAAGAGCGGGGAAAAAGTATTTATACAAAAATGGCTTCCTTTTGAAGATATGTCGAATAGTTTTTGAGATATTTGACTTTAAAATTTATGTGTATTTCATCCCTTTTCATTGTTAATTGTCTCCATTCCCTCCACCATCTTTAAATACATCAATAACATTTGAAAAATATGACGAATAATAGTAAGATCTTGTCAATAACTTGTAGGTTTTTCTTTATTATTTATTTTTTGAAGTTCTACCTACGCCAATGTATCCTAATTGGGGAGTAAAAAAAAATTTTAAAAATAATATATTTTGAAATTTATTGTTCTTCGTCTGACAATTTTATCTCTCTATATATAGCTATCACTCATAAATAATTTCCCTTTTCATTTTATAATATGGCCTTCTTGTAAAGTCTATTAAATTTGGAATAAAATCAATCAATGCTTCATGTTCATTTATTATTCAACGCAACGGTCTCGGATTTTCTCTCATAAATGTAAAATTATAATAATTATCAAGTATAGATTAGTATAGAAAATTTAAATTTTTTGAACTTTATTTAAAAGTTTCTTAAAATTTTTTTTTTCCTTATCGTTTGAATATTTTGATCTTTAAAAAAAATGTACAAATATTTTTTTATTCCTCTACCTTTTTTTTTACTCTAAACAGAGGGGATTTTCCGCTTATTATGTTGAAATATTTTTTTTTTTTTTTTTTTACTCATCTGTCCAAATTTAGTTTCCCATTTCATTTATTTTTTTGTGAGGATGTTTTTTTAACGTCCCTGTCCCCTCTATTATTTATGTTCTCTATTCAATTTTCTTTCCCTTCTCAATCTGTTGTGATCACAACAAAGGGATTTTAGGTTTCAAAAAATTTATGTAAAATTTTACTGTTTATTTTTTAAAGAGTAGCGATTTTAGGAACAAAAGTTTTTTCTGTAAGAAAATTTTATTAAGGTAGGTCTTGTATATATATTTAATCAGCCACATAAACAACAAGAAAAGGTAGATCGTACATTTTTTTATCAAATCATGAAGATTATTTATTTTTATTTAATAAAAAAGATAAAATAGAAAGTAGAGATTTCTTGTGTTGTTTATTTTAATTTTCTCCCAAATGACATATCCCACATTTTTTTAAATTTTTAGATTAGATTACAATACTTTCTCCTCTCTTTTTTTTGTATTATAATAAAACTTTTAATTTCCCGGATATAAGTCCTCTATTTTTTTTTAAATTAAAATTTTATAAAAAGAGTGAAAAGATTAAAAGGATAGAAAGAGATAGAGAGAGGCCGGATTGTCTGAAAGTAAGCAGCAAAGCGTGACGTGTCGGTGCCCGGGGCTTGACATCCTCAGTCCCCCATTGAATTAATCATCTATTCAGTATAGCCGGGGTCCTGTTTATCCCGGGGGATCCTGGGCTAGACCTGTCCCAAAACCGGTGACTAATGTGTCGCTTGCATTTTCAAATTGCTCCTGAAACCGAATCCCCAAAAGGGTTTGACAGCGACCCTATTGAGAGGGCTTAGTGGCGACAACTTGATTACCCCCTCTCCCTCTCCCACACGATTGTTTCATTGTCAAAGGGTGAAATATATAGAAAAAAAAACGAGGAAAGGAAGAAATAAAGCCCTTCTCTTTAAATAAAAAAAAAACTTTCCGTTCTATCTATTGTAAATATAGACAAAAAAGTTTATTTTGAAATAACGAAAACAAATTTTCTGTAAATATAATAATAACAATTTTTGAAATTTTTTTTTTTTTTTTATTTAGGGTAGGGCTACTCGGCCATCCCTTACAATACGTACATATAAAATTACAAAATATCAATATAAAATAAAATCAATTTTAAAAATTTAAAAAAAATTTAAAATTAGACATGATATTATGTTGTGAACCTCTTGAGATTCCTTGTTATAGTAGATAGAAGTTTTCTTTATTGAAAAAAAAGATAAATATAAATGAAATATTTCAATGAAAAATTTTAAATAATAATATTAACGCTTTAGTTCATCACAACGTAAACTTAAATTTGACCGACCATTAATGGACAATTGTACATGATTTTGGCTAGTCAAGGTCTTTATAATGGTTCGTTAGGACCGAAACCATTTAAGTTTTCCATTAATAAATTTCATATTTATATTTTCTTCAATAAACAAGCCTTCCACCTGCTATAACTAAAGACAGTCTAAAAAGGAATTATTTATTTTTTTCTTAAAAAGCATAATTTGTTCCAGAATTATAATCGTAAAGCGAAACACTCGTTATGCGAAACAATAACTAGCATTATCCCACCATGACACAGACTGAAGTAAGATGGACACAATCCGAGACTTCCCCTTTCCTTGCTACTCGTTTTGCGAAATGTAGCTCATTTACAATTTGTTTTGCTCGTTATGCGAATTACTTGTTATGGGAGGTGCTCGCTAAGCGAGGTTCAACTGTAAGTTAAATTCATTAATAATTGTGTTTAAAAAAAATATTCCTAAGTATTTCAGATGCTTATGATTTTTAAATTTAATCCGAAAATAATTTTTCTTTTGATTTGTAATGTTGGCACTCTATGATGGATGAGTTTTTTTTTTTTTTTTTTTGTTGAAAAAAAAATCAATGTGACCAATTAATCAAAAAAAAAAAAAAAAAAAATGAAATTAAAGGAGATCATTACTGAGATAATACTTCGAGTTTTAAAATTTAAATAAGCAACATCAGATTGAAATTTTCTATAAAATATTCTATAGCAATTCACATTACAAATAACTTTGGTTTAAAAAAAAAAAAAAGAATATCCTTAAGGTGCGCGTCTCGGGGTTCTAATTTCGGGACTTTCCAGCGGCCACAATTTTGAAGCTATCGACCTCAATTTTTTTTTAAATTAAAGCTATTTAAAATATCTACAACTTATAGAAGCCCTTTTTTTGATTTTCAAAAAAAAAAAAAATTTTAGATTAATCGCATTAAATAAAAGATATTTTAAAAAAAGGAGCTCTATAAGTTGTTGATAATTAAATTAGTAATCATTGTGTTAAAAAATAATTAATTTTTTGCCTTTAATTAATTAGCTGGAAAGTCTAGAATGAAATGGATCAAGTTGCGTGTATTCTAATGGGGGAACACTAACGCTATCTGGTGCCGCCTCGAGTCAATCGTGTTTTAACGGTTTTCCGAGACGCGCCCCTTAATATATATTTTCCAAGGGATTCATTTATAAACATGGGAAAACAAAAGGCCAAATCCTGCAGGATTTGTATTATCTATCGGTGATAATGCATTGAGAGGAATCTAATTTGTATTCACCTTCAGGGTGAGATTGTTGTTTTTGTTTTTTGTTTGTTTGCTCTAAGCCGGAGCGAAAAGAAGAAGGGAACAAAATAGCAATGAGAAAAATAAGATATTTCGATCATATATTCTAAAAAAATATATATAAGACAAGGGCGGATACAAGAGGGGTAAAGGGGGTAATTACCCCCTGAGATTTGAAAAAAATACTTTTTTTCGAAAAAAATGTATTTTTAATGTAAAATTTTAAAAATTAATACTTAAAAATTTGATTTATACTTGTATTCTGGCAAACAAGTACAGAATGCGCCTTTAAATTGCCGAAATTAAGAAAAAAATGTGTGCTGTGCGACCAGTCACTCCAGATTACCCCCCCCCCCCCCCCCCCCCCCCCCAAGAAACACCCTCTGGATCCGCCACTGATATAAGAAGGATATAAAACGAAAAATTAATTATAAAAATCTAAAAATGTACTTTAGTATAGTATAACATTAGTACTCAAGTTACCAAAAGATAAGATCAAACGTTATTTGTTTTATATACCGAAAATAATATATATTTAACATTAAAATGTGAAAGAAATCTTTAAAACGAATTTCCAGAAAATTGGAAAAAAAAGTACATCAGTAAAATACTAGTACACTAAGTTTCCAAAAGATGAGTCCTAAAGCAAATTGTTTTGTTTACCGAAAATAGTATAAGTTTGAAATTTCAAAGAAATTGGAAAAAATTTAAAAAAGTACACCAGTAAAGAATTAGTACTCGAATTTTCCCAAAGGTGAATAAACATTCAATGCCCATTTAATAGTAAAAGATAAGATATTTTTACCCTAGTATATATTTTATCAATATTAAATGGTAAGAACATGCTTTATTAATAGGTCCTATATTATTTTACAAAATTCTACAAAGTAATCCAACGACATCTTGTCTAAAATTCTTTAAATACAAAATATGGAGACGAAAAAGTCATTTAATTGAGATATATCTATTGTATTTTTTTTTTTTTTTTTTTTTTTTTTTTACAAATAATATATTGATCTTTTGAATTTAATTAAAAGAATATCTAAACTTTTTTTTTACTCATTTGAAAGTTAAATAAATATTTTTTATCCTCTTTTTTTTTATATAAATTAAATTAAAAGCTTTTTTTTTAAATTTATATATTTTTTATTCTAAATATTTATCTATGAAACGATCACCTCACTTTCTCTCGGCCTATCACTGGACCATATATGTTTTTTTTTTATTGATATCATGACCTGAAAGAAAATCGAGTCAATGAATTGAATCGGTCTCGAGTGTTGCTATGACGTCATCGGTCATTTTTCAAGGCTGACATCGGCACGATTGGAAGATGAAACCACCTACGCCTTTTTTTTATTTTTTTTTTTTCAAGATGAGTCACAAGCCCGACCAAAAAAAAAGAAATTTGAATCATTTATAAATGAATATAAAATTCAAAGAATCGTTTTGTATTTTTATGTATGTTCAATTTTGTTTTTACACAATCGATTGAACTTAAAAAAAAAAAAAAAATTCAAATTAAAGAATGATTTGGCTAAAAAAATCATTTAGGCTCCGAGTTCCCCGAAAGACTTCAAAATTCAAAGGTAAAAAAAAAAAAAAAAAACTACCTAGCAAACTAAAATAGAGTAATTAAGAAAAAAAATTTAAGTTTCAAAAAA
>JAKCPI010031159.1:0-12348 GCA_023213315.1 Euborellia annulipes
CAGACCTGGATTCAGATTCGGCCGACAAGCGCTATTTGTGCAATCTGTTCCATTCACTCGGTCTGACGGTGGTGCCAATGAGCTCCACACACCACACGCAGAACTCGCACACGTGTTGGATCTCTTTGTGGTGAATGACTCGGTCCTTGATAGGATGGTGCGGAGGGGACAGTACCACGTACCGTTTTTGTCTGCCCATGACTTGATTTATCTAAGAATAAACATGTCCGTCCCGGAGACCAGGCCCGCGGCTTTCTCATTTAGAGATTTGAGAAATTTTGATCGGAACAATTTCTTGGAAGATTTGGCTGCCTTCGATTTTTTCACCCATATATAGAGAGGAAAATATTGACTCCAAGATCGGTCACTTGAATGCCATTTTTGTGGATATTTTGGATAGGCATGCACCCGTGAGAATATGCAGGGCTAAGCGTCCACCTGCACCCTGGATAGACGAAAGTGTTAGATGCTTGATGAGGAAGCGTGACCTACTTAGGAGGTGGGCTCAGAGATCTGGCGATCCTGAACTTTTTGAAAAATTTAAAATAGTTCGTAATAGAGTCACTGCTCTTATTAAAGATCGAAAAACGCGACATTTTGAGAGGCTGTTTGCTACAAACAATAGAAATTCGTCATTTCTTTGGAGGGGAGATTTCCAGGCTTGGACTCACGCGGAGCAGGACCAAACGCCCGCTTGCAGTTGGGTTGGAGGCACTAAATGAACACTTCGCTTTGGGGTCTCGCTCCGATGGGGAGGATGCGGAGGGTGACACCGTGGGTGATTTGTTTTCGCGTGGTGCGGCGTTTGATAAGAGAAAATTCTACTTTCCTCACGTGGACCCTGAGTTGACTCTGACCTGCCTCTCAAGGTCTCGCTCACAGGCGGTGGGTTGTGACGGGATATCTATCAGAATGATCCAGCTCTGTGCCCCCGTCATTTTGCCACTATTGATCCATATTTTTGATAGCTCTCTCCAGAGGGGTTATTTTCCTGGGATTTGGAAAAGCCTGGTAATTCGCCCCTTGCCCAAGGTGACTAATCCTACTGAGTGTTCTCATTATCGACCGATCTCCCTTCGGTGCAGTATGTCGAAGATCTTGAAAAGAATCGCCCACCATTGCTTGATAGATTATCTGGAGCAGTCAGAGATGCTGGATACAAGACAGTCCGGTTATAGGCGGGACCATAGCACTCAGTCTGCTCTTCTTAGGGTGAGCGACGATATAAGGCTTGCAATAGACCGTAGCCAGGTAACCGTCATGGTATTATTCGATCTCAGCAAGGCCTATGACTCCGTGGACCATGGTCTCATGATGAATTGTCTGGAGAAGGCGGGCATGTCAGTGTCGGTCCTAAGATGATTTGGTTCATATTTGACGGGGGAGGAGGCAGAGGGTTGAGGATGGGGACGGCGGGTCGTCTGGTCTGAGGCCTGTCACCGCTGGGGTGCCGCATGGTTCCGTTCTGGGTCCGCTTTTGTTCTTACTTTTCATTAACGATATCGGCCTGCACATAGAATATTCTAGCTATCACCTTTTTGCAGACGACCCTCAGCTTTATATATCTTGTCCCTTCGGTGAGATTGAGGCGGCAATTGGGAGGCTAAACTGCGATGTGGAGGCGGTATGTAGGTGGGTTGACGATAAAAAACTTAAATTAAATGCGGGAAAAACCAAAGCCATTATTATTGGCAGCGGAGCCTACATCAATAGGCTAGTAGAAGCCCCACCAATCAAAATCAACCACTCTTAATTATTCTGAAACTGTTAAAAGTCTTGGTGTTGTGTTTGACAACACACTAAGTTGGAAGGCACATGTCCTAGAGGTTTCTAACAAAGTCTATAAAAACCTCTATCAATTTAAAAGAATCAGGGAGTGCCTTCCATTCAAAATACGTCAAATGGTCGTCAGCTCACTGATATTGCCCCACTTCGATTATTGCTGCCTCGTCTATAGTGATCTGTCTGGTGAGAGGGGCCTTGCTCTCGAGAGGGTCTTGAATTCGTGCATTCGATTTATATTTGGCATCCCTATTCGTCAGCACGTAACACCCTATTACAATAAGCTAGGATGGCTTAAGTTAAAAAGCAGAAGAAAATATTTTCTAGGGTGTTACATGTTCAATTTTCTGATGAGTAAAAGGCCCTCTTATTAATACAGAGACCTGACCTTTAAAATATCTTTTAGATCTAGGAACCTCAGGGCGAGTCCGTTGGACCTGCAGATGCCGATCCACAGGACGACAGCGTTTGACAGATCCTTTTCTATGGAGTCTGTGAGGGTATGGAATGGCATCCCAGAGAGAGTCAGGCGATTGCGGTCTTTGGCCGCATTTAAGGCCCAATATTACCAATATCTAATTGGAGAGCAGAGGGGGTCGGTCGGTTGAGTGGAACGGGAATTGTGAAGAGAGAGCGAGATCTGTAAATCATACTGTAAAATTTTCGTGCTCCAAGAGGCATTAGCCTCGGAGCAAAATAAAATCTATCTATCTATCTACATTGTCCACGCGTAGACAAAGTAAAGTAGACAATTCGCCCAACGCTGAAAAATTTAGACGTTGAGTATATAGCTTCCATTTTGAGGGCTGTTTAACGTCGAATTGTTCGATATTTCCAATAGCTTCCTTTTTAGATAATGTTTTTCACTTCGTTTTAAAAAAATTAAAATACCGACTGCGCCAGTGAAGGATATTGCAGTTAAAGAAAAGACAAGAATACTAGGAACATAAGTATATTGTTGAGACATAAATAAGTATACAAATAATTTTTTTTTTTTTTTTTATTATTTATTTACCCGTTTAAGCCATAGGCCATTGGGTTAAAACTGGATATAAAAATACAAAATTCATATAAAAATACTTATAAACAAAACAATATGAATACAAAAGTAATACTAGTCCAAAACAAGATTATAAATACAATACAAATATACAAATAATTATAATAATAGTAAATTCATTGAGAATAAACCTCCGAACCAACAATATGACACAGCCTACGTATAGCGAGCACACGGATGCCAATCTTCCACAAAGATGATCAATGTGAGAGCTCCACCTTAGTTCACAGTCAATATATGTTCCCAAGAATTTGGTTCTGTCACACGAACCGATCTCTCCATCCAAAAAGGAAAAAATCATCCCCAAGTTTGTTTCCTCTGTACCTGAAAACAACACGATTGACTCTTATTTAATATCAAATAATCATGGAAAAATATTTATATGTTGATAACGATGAAATGTGGCTGTAGAGTCTTAAATGCATGTGGGAGACGTTGCAGCCAAAAAAATTAAATAATAAACTTTGATTTAATTATAAATTGTCTATTTTGTTAACATGGCATCCGCCCTTTTCTATCAAGTAGAGTAAATTATGCTTCAAACAATTTTGAGCACAAAATTTTAAAGAGAATCTAAAAAAAAAAAAAATGACTTCTATATTTTATTCAAAATTGTTGGAGCTAATTTTGTGAAAATCGAAAAAAAAGAACATCCGTAAATTATAAGTACTTTTTGATCGATTTTGTTCAAAGAATATAAAACATCGGGTTTTTGACATGAATCCAATACTTTCTCAGTGTAGAGAATATATTTGTATAGAAGTTCCAAGTTGATTTTCCCACCTATCGAATAGTTTCCATCTCCAGCACCTGAGAGCGCTTCCATCGTCTTTTATTTTAACAAGTGGCTAAAATTTTTTCACTGAATTGTATTTTTATTTTATTTTTTGCTTTTGTCCACCTTTTGAATTATTTAATTACAAATAGATATTTAAAAATTTACAAACATGTCGTTTATAAAACAAGAAGAAGACATTTCAACGGATGATATCAAATACCCCATTCATATTGGTAATTTATTTTTATTTTATAACCTATATCTCATTCTCTTATGTCATTTATTTTTAGTAATTCGTTTTCTTTTGTAATCATAAATTCGTACATTAAATGTTAATTTTCTTATTCCTTTTTGATTTAATTTTGATGTTTTTAATATTAAAATTGTAATCTCTTGACATTTGCTATGTATAAGCGATATATGCTGACTTCAATCTCACCATCAATAAATACTTTATAAGCACGCACAAGGATAAGGATTTTTATATTATTCTTTTTGATTTTCATTAGGTCCTGTCTTCCCATGCATTCATTGCAAAACCAACTTTATAAATTTATATTTTCTATGGAAGCATTCTAAAAAATGTTTGTCAAACGTTATACAAAGATTAGATAAAAGAAATTTTAATTTTCTCAAAAAACCATCAAAAAAAGGTAAAAGTAAAGCAATCTTTAATAATTATTACCTTAATTTTTATTTATTCTTTTTATATATGTATATGTCATTTCATTTTCAGTAAAAGAACAAAATTTAAAAAAAAAGGAAGAATTTAAGAAAAAAAGACGAAAATGAGAAAACTCGGTCAATTTCTAAAAAGAAAAGTTCGAACTCGTCATTCTGCAACAAAAAATCCCAATTGGTTAAATCGTTTATATGTGAAATCTGTTCTAAACGATTTAATCATAAATCTACTTTAAAACGTCATATAGCAATTCATTCTGACCTAAAAGAATATGAATGTAAAATTTGCTCTAAACGATTTAATCAAAAATCGAATCTCAACACACATTTACTAATTCATTCTGGCCTAAAAGAATATAAATGTGAAATTTGCTCTAAACGATTTAATCAAAAATCGAATCTCAACAAACATTTACGAATTCATTCAGACCTAAAAGAATATAAATGTAAAATTTGCTCTAAACAATTTAATCAAAAATCCTCTTTAAAACGTCATATAACAATTCATTCTGGCCTAAAAGAATATAAATGTGAAATTTGCTCTAAACGATTTAATCGAAAATCTCATCTCAACACACATTCACGTATTCATTCTGGCCTAAAAGAATATGAATGTAAAATTTGCTCTAAACAATTTAATCAAAAATCGAATCTCAACACACATTCACGTATTCATTCTGGCCTAAAAGAATATGAATGTGAAATTTGCTCTAAACATTTTAATCAAAAATCCGATTTAAAGCGTCATATAGCAATTCATTCTGACCTAAAAGAATATGAATGTAAAATTTGCTCTAAACGATTTAATCAAAAATCTCATCTCAACAAACATTCACGTATTCATTCTAGAGGAAAGCAAACGATAAAAAAAAATTAATACAAAATAATTAAATATACTGAAATCAGTATTTCTATATTTTTCGACGTTATGTTGTGTCTTTTACTCCTTCGGGATACCGTCGGTCGCTCGGAGCGATGATGGCCATTAACTTGGGAGAAGTGTAGGGTTATAATGACAAGTACTATTGCATTTCATGTTTATTTATTTACTGAAAACAGTCAGACATAGAGTCGGTGTCTAAAATGTTATGGATGTGCTATAAAGGGAAACTATTTTTAAGATTAAATAAAATATCGAAAATAAACAAATATTTATAATATAACGTCTTAAATTGAATATAATAGATTTAGCAATTATAAATCATCAAATTCATTGTATTAATTTGTAAATAATATATATAATATCGTATTCTTAACACTAATAAATGTTTAATCACTTGACTAAACATCACAGATCATACACATATAACAGCTTGCTTTGATCAAGTAAAGCTTTAAAAGATTTCACATTTATTTACTTGATGTATAATTTCAAAACCCAATGAACTCTAGAAAGGATCATTACTTGGAATAAAAAAATTAAAATTTATTTAACATTTTGCGATGATTTACTGACCTAAAAGTTAGGCGAGCTAATCATACTTCCACTACACCTGATCAAGGGGGGGGGGGGGGGGTTATCAGAATGGGGAGATTTTTTTCAATTGTTCTAAATAAAATGGTCAACAATTTTTGGAATTTTAAATCAACTCAAGGGAGAGGGTACTTTTTTATTTAATACGTGAATTTGGATTTAGATAATTTTGAATTAAGATACTCTATCAAGTAGAGTAAATTATGCTTCAAACAATTTTGAGCACAAAATTTTAAAGAGAATCTAAAAAAAAAAAAAAAAATGACTTCTATATTTTATTCAAAATTGTTAGAGCTAATTTTGTAAAAATCGAAAAAAAGAACATCCGTAAATTATAAGTACTTTTTGATCGATTTTGTTCAAAGAATATAAAACATCGGATTTTTGACATGAATCCAATACTTTCTCAGTGTAGAGAAGATATTTGTATAGAAGTTCTAAGTTGATTTTCCCACCTATCGAATAGTTTCCATCTCCAGCACCTGAGAGCGCATTCATCGTCTTTTATTTTTACAAGGGGCAAAAATTTTTTCACTGAATTGTATTTTTATTTTATTTTTTGCTTTTGTCCACCTTTTGAATTATTTAATTACAATTAGATATTTAAAAATTTACAAACATGTCGTTTATAAAACAAGAAGAAGACATTTCAAAGGATGATATCAAATCAGTAAAGTTATAAAATTTATAATCATAGAACAAATATTTACATGTTGATAATGATGAAATGTGGCTTTAGAGTCTTAAATGGATGTGGGAGACGTTGCAGCCAAGGAAATTAAAAAAAAAACTGATTTAATTATTAATTGTCTATTTTGTTTAAGTATTTTAAAGAGAATCTAAAAACAAATTGACTTCTATATTTTATTCAAAATTGTTAGAGCTAATTTTGTGAAAATCGGGAAAAAAGAACATCAAACGAATATAAAATTTCAACCTCGTAGCTATTTTTTGTTCTTGAGATATTTTGTTCATAGACAAACAGACCATTTTACGGATCCACGCCTTTTTGACTTCATCAAATTCGATTTTTGACATGAATCCAATACTTTCTCAGTGAGAGAAAATATTTGTATAGAAGTTCCAAGTTGATTTTCCCACCTATCGAATAGTTTCCATCTCCAGCACCTGAGAGCGCTTTCATCGTCTTTTATTTTAACAAGAACAAGTGGCTAAAATTTTTTCACTGTATTGTATTTTTATTATTTTATATTTTTCTTTTGTCCACCTTTTGAATTATTTAATTACAAATAGATATTTAAAAATTTACAAACATGTCGTTTATAAAACAAGAAGAAGACATTTCAAAGGATGATATCAAATACCCCATTCATATTGGTAATTTATTTTTATTTTATAACCTATATCTCATTCTCTTATGTCATTTATTTTTAGTAATTCGTTTTCTTTTGTAATCATAAATTCGTACATTAAATGTTAATTTTCTTATTCCTTTTTTGCTTTAATTTTGATGTTTTTAATATTAAAATTGTAATCTCTTGACACAAAGGCGTACCCAGGATCAAATCTAGGAGGGGCAGATCATGGTCGTAAAGGGGGGGCGGGGCAGATCATGGCTGTCCAGATTGTGACATAGCTTTTTCATACATATATATAGGGGAAAAGCCTTCGAATTAAAGACATAATAACCCTAGAGTCCTAACGAGTCCCCGTCGCTATCGCCCTACCTAATTTTGTTTCATTTCATTACTTTATAAGCATTTAATTTTTTTTCTTGCTTCTAGGGGGGGGGGGGCAGCTGCCACCACTGCCCCTCGCTGGGTACGCCCGTGAATCTCACCATCATTAAATACTTTATAAGCACCCACAAAGTTAAGAATTTTTGTATTAATTATTCTTTTTGATTTTCATTAGGTCCTGTCTTCCCATGTATTCATTGCAAAACCAACTTTATAAATTTATATTTTCTATGGAAGCATTCTAAAAAATGTTTGTCAAACGTTATACAAAGATTAGATAAAAGAAATTTTAATTTTCTCAAAAAACCATCAAAAAAAGGTAAAAGTAAAGCAATCTTTAATAATTATTACCTTAATTTTTATTTATTCTTTTTATATATATATATGTCATTTCATTTTCAGAAAAAGAACAAACTTTAAAAAAAAAGGAAGAATTTAAGAAAAAAGGCGAAAATGGGAAAACTCAGTCAATTTCTAAAAAGAAAAGTTCGAACTCGTCATTCTGCAATAAAAAATCCCAATCGGTTAAATCGTTTATATGTGAAATTTGCTCTAAACGATTTAATCAAAAATCGCATCTCAACACACATTTACTAATTCATTCTGGCCTAAAAGAATATAAATGTGAAATTTGCTCTAAACGATTTAATCAAAAATCGAGTCTCAACACACATTTACGAATTCATTCTGGCCTAAAAGAATATAAATGTGAAATTTGCTCTAAACGATTTAATCAAAAATCGAGTCTCAACACACATTTACGAATTCATTCTGGCCTAAAAGAATATAAATGTGAAATTTGCTCTAAACGATTTAATCAAAAAGCTCATCTCAACACACATTTACTAATTCATTCTGGCCTAAAAGAATATAAATGTGAAATTTGCTCTAAACTATTTAATCGAAAATCGCAGTCTCAACACACATTTACGAATTCATTCTGGCCTAAAAGAATATAAATGTGAAATTTGCTCTAAACGATTTAATCAAAAATCGAGTCTCAACACACATTTACTAATTCATTCTGGCCTAAAAAAATATAAATGTGAATTTTGCTCTAAACGATTTAATCAAAAATCCGATCTTAAAACGTCATTTAGCAATCCATTCTGGCCTAAAAGAATATGAATGTGAAATTTGCTCTAAACGATTTACTCAAAAATCTCATCTCAACACACATTTACTAATTCATTCTAGAGAAAAGCAAACGATAAAAAAAAATTAATACAAAATGATGAAATATACTGAAATCAGTATTTCTATATTTTTCGACGTTATGTTGTGTGTTTTACTCCTTCGGGATACCGTCGGTCGCTCGGAGCGATGATGGCCATTAACTTGGGAGAAGTGTAGGGTTATAATGACAAGTACTATTGCATTTCATGTTTATTTATTTACTGAAAACAGTCAGACATAGAGTCGGAGTCTAAAATGTTATGGATGTGCTATAAGGGGAAACTATTTTTAAGATTAAATAAAATATCGAAAATAAACAAATATTTATAATATAACGTCTTACAATTGAATACAATAGATTTAGCAATTATAAATCTTCAAATTCATTGTATTAATCTGTAAATAATATATATAATATCGTATTCTTAACACTAATAAATGTTTAATCACTTGACTAACAGCACAGATCATACACATATAACAGCTTGCTTTGATCAAGTAAAGCTTTAAAAGATTTCACATTTATTTACTAGATGTATAATTTCAAAACCCAATCACCTTTAGAAAGGGTTTATTACTTGGAATAAAAAAATTAAAATTTATTTAACATTTGTAAAAAGGATATTCTTATTTTTACTTTCTCTTACCTCTATATATGTTAATATATAGAGATAGAAAGTATTGGATTCATGTCAAAAATTCGATGTCGAGATCTTGATGTCGAGTTGTCTTCTTTATGAAACACAAAAGTGACACCTTACAATGCTTTCAAGAATTTTGCAAAATTATAGAAACTAAATATAACAGAAAAGTTCAAATTCTACACAATGACAATGGAACTGAGTATGTTAATCAAGACTTTAATGAATTTTTGAAGAAAAAGGGAATCACTGCTGAGAGAACAGCACCGTATACACCACAGCAGAATGGAAGGTCAGAACGCGATATGAGAACATTTGTTGAAAGCGCCCGCTCAATGCTTTACGCGAAGGATGTTCTACTTATGGGCTGAAGCCGTTAATACGGCAGTATATATTTTAAATCGAACACCTACAAAGCAAACTCCAAATTCCACGCCACTGGAATTATGGACAGGGAAGAAACCCGAACTCGCGCACGATCGAACATTTGGATGTGAAGCCTACAACACAACAGTCGAAGAAAATTAAACAAAAAAAAGCAAGAAAATGATCTTAGTAGGATATAATGGAAACTCAAATAATTACAGATTGTTTGATCCAGAAAGCAAGCAAATAAAGGTTTCGAGAAACGTCATTTTTAATGAAGAAAATAAAGAAAGTTGTTCAAATAATAATGAAACTTATGTACCAATCGGGTCAGTAAATGAAAAAAGGCAAAATTACGAAGAAAGAAAGGGCGAAAATCAATGATCAAAGTTGAAGTTCGCTACTGGGGGGAAGAGGTATGAGGGCAATTTTTTTAAAAAATGGTTCCCCAACAAAACTCAAAAAGAAACTCAAAAAATATGGGGGGAAGAAAGGTAAATTTAAGCCATTTAAGAATATTTGGTTGTAGAGCATTTGCTCACATACCAAAGGAGCAACGAAAAAAAATGGGATGCTAAATCTCAAGAACTAGTGTTTGTCGGATATTGCGAAATTACGAAAGGATATCGACTACTGGATCCTGAAAAACCAAATTTTATTATAAAAGCCAGAGATGTTGAATTTATTGAAATGAATAATGAAGAAAAAAGAACAAATTTTGAATATAAAGGACCTAAAAGCCCTCGGGGCATGGCGTAGAGGTTAGCGTGCTAACCTCATATACCAAACGTCGCGGGTTCGGACCCCAGGCAGTCCGATGATTTTATTTATTTTATTATTTGGATACCAAATGGCTTAAATAAGAATGCCTGGACCCCATATATGTATATTTATCAATAACGGATATCGTAAAAAGTCTTATATGGCCTGAGTTGCCGAAAAGACTGTGTGAATGTGTGTGTGAGTGTGAGTGTGAATGAGAAAAAAGTGTGAGTGTTTAAAAAAAAAAAAAAAAAAAAAAAAGGACCTAAAAAGGAATCAAATGAAAATTTAAGTTTTATAAAAGAAGTAAAAGTAAGAAAAATAAATGAAGATGAAAAAGAATTTTTTTTTTAACTTTCCTTTATTTTCCTGTTTGGTACATATTTTAATTTTTATACAGAGATAATATAAAATGTTTTAATATTTGGTTGGCATCGAGCAATGCTCCCAATTCAACTCCCCATGTTTGGACATTTTCGGTATATGTATATATAAGTTCACTGTATATATTTTTGAGGAAAAAATTTAAAAAAAACCTCATGACCTTTAATTTGGTAAAGTAAGGTTGTATAAAAAGTGTATAAAGTAAAGTTTAGTTAAAAAAGTAATTAATCCCTGATATTAGTTCATTTGGATGGATAGAGATTTTCGTTTTGAATTTGTTGACTAATTCTGCCATATATTTGTCTAAGTCCTCTACGTCGAGGGCGACCCTTATTATATTGTTGTTTGTTAGGGGAGGTGAATTGGCGATTGCTCTGAGCGTTTTGTTCTGGATCCTGTGCAAAAAGGTTCACGTTTGACTTGGAAGCGTGTCCCATCCAAAGCGGCGCTCCATAGGTAAGGTGTGTTCTTATCATGATCTTAAATAAGCCTATCTTCCACTCAACGTCGAGGGCACTCCTTGGATTCGTTAGCGGCCAAATGAGGTGACTTGCAGTGCGAGCTTTCTGTGCAATCTCGTGGATGTGCTTTGCCCAGTTTAGCCGCCGGTCAAGATGGATTCCCAGGTATTTTGCATCAGGTAGCCATTTGAGCGTATTTGCATCGAATACGATTTCCCAGTTAAGGTGTTTTTTCTTTCTTGTAAAGAGAATACTTTGTGTTTTGTCTGTGTTAAGTGTCAGCCTCCAGGTGTCAAAATATTCTTTTAGCGAATTCAGGTCCTTTTTTTAGCCTTCTGACTAGACAGCGTATGTGCCAGTGTGAGTAGTAAATTGCCGTGTCATCCGCGAATTGCGCAAGTTCTGAGTACTGAGGTTTATGGATATCCGAAATGTATAAGTTGAATAGTAGAGGTGAGAGGAGTGACCCTTGTGGGGTTCCGTCACGGATTGGTTTCCAATTTGAAAACTCTTCGTTTACTTTTACTCTGAATTCCCTATTTTTCAGATAGTTTGATATGAGATTACAAAGCCGCCTGGGGAGACCCATTCGTAGTAATTTTACTTCTAGACCTAGGTGCCAGACACTGTCAAAAGCTTTGGCAATGTCAAGCATAATTAGTGCAGTCGGCTTTTTATTATGCTTCTTCACGAAATCGACAACCCTCGTAACTTGTTGTAATGATGAGTGGAGCTTGCGGAAGCCAAATTGATATTTTGGTAGTACATTTCGTGAATCCACTTCTTTTGTAGCCAGTTCAGTATGAGTCTTTCGGCAAGCTTGCCAAGAATCGAGAGTAGGGAAATAGGCCTGTAGCTATTAGGTAGTTTACGGTCTTTATTTGGTTTTAGAATTGGGATTATTACCGCTTTTTTCCAATCGTTGGGAAAGTGCTGCAGTTCAAAAATTGCTTGGATTATTTTAGCAAGGAAAATGTAACACTTCCCTGGCAGTGACTTGATAAAGACTGGCAAGATGCCGTCGTGTCCTGGGGCTTTATTATTTTTAATTAGATTGATTGCGGCTTTAATGTCTTTCGGTTT